>JAJMBO010000013.1:0-100498 GCA_030585065.1 Blastobotrys persicus
AAAAAAAAAAAAAAAGAAAAGTATAATGTTGTACACCATATATACATTACATATATATATACCATTTATATGGTTTTTAAGATTAAATTTCCAAAAAAATAAAAAATTGCGTAGAGAGACGAATTTCCAGGTAGGGACGGACAATACACCCTAAAGTTGTCCCAATAAATAAGTGCGGCTTGACTGTTTCGTTCGGTTATAATAGTGGGTTTTGACTATTCAACTTGACACGTTTTACTCTTTGTTCATTCCAAGCAGCATGATTTCGATGATAACCTGTGTTTAATATCTTCCATTGATCCATATAGGTCATAAAAGTTTTGTTGGGAGAACTTTCCTTGGTTCAATTAGGCTGTTCCTGGGTGAATTTCCCTCCTTTTTTATAGGAAAATGTGATTACAGATGTTTAGTGATAATAGAGTAAGTTATGTAAAACTATAGTATACTATATATATTGTTACTGGCCACGGTGGGCTTCAGCGCGGCTCTGTTGTGGACTGTAGAGCTGGTGTTCGCGCGTTTTGTTAATAATAGTAGATACTTCGACGGCTCATCTGTGTAATCAAGATCTCCTATTGCACTGTTAGATTTCCACCTTCCTATGCCTGAGATAGATAACTCTTTGATTCCTTATTCATATTTCAAGGCATCAGGTTCAGTACAATCAGACAAAAGTAAATACTCATGACCTTCCAAGTTTTGCTCCTCTATTCATGACGGGTGACCGTATATCCTGTTTCCAACACTACAAACAAATTAAATGAGATATTGCCTATAACTCGTTCTGATATTTGGACGAAGATATGAAAAAGGGAGGGCGGGGTAATGAAAATAACTATATCCTCGCTTCTATGGTAGCCAGATATATAGATATATGCTGATATAGCAAGCAGTCCTGACGTCGAAATATTTGACCACCGGAATACTTGATGTTAGTCTCTTATAGTCAATGATATTGATAACTTATATATTTCCTTTAGGCCCAAGGCACAATCATATGGTCAATAATGGTAAAGGTCAGTTATGCTCGATTGTTGGTGCAAAACGTCATTTACCGCTAAAGACTAAATAACGCGGATGGGTTTCACAGGTTCATTAGAAGAGGGGTAGATATCACCGCCGCAATAATTGATTGTCCAATTCTCTACTCAAAGAAACACCTAAAACCGTGTTTATTACCCACCAATAATATGAATGGGGACTCCTATCAGGAGATAAGCTAACATAAACCACTTTAACCTATCTACACTTGTTTACATTGAGGAACGCCCAATGACCCGTTTTGAGTTATTCAAATTTCTAGTTGCAGCGCATGTGTGTCGGAAGGCTGTCAGAAGAAATGACTACTACAATTCCCGGTCCTCAATCCGGGCTTTTGAAACTACAACAGACCAACAATTAAGTAGGTTACATAAACTCATATCAAAGCATGATACATGTTTTGCCCCTTTAGATGTCCCATTTTTCCCAAGCTCGGGTTCGAAATTATTCAGACGTGGCAAATGTACATATAGCTGATAGAAGGCGTTTTCGCGTATACGGTCCACTTTTATAATGAATCTGGATAATCTCATAAGATTAATTGTTGATATGGCTGAAAGGAACTTTAACCAGGTGGCCAACTCACTATTTTCGGAAATCGGACCCATCAAATACACTAGCTGAGCAAAGGATATTTCTGTGTGAACATTTTTTAAGCCGGTACACCGTCATTTCGTAATATTTGTATCTCTTTGCTTACTTCTCATGGATTTGCACAGCAATAATGCGCTGCTACCTAATCTTCTCATTTGCTGCAGCTCGCTGCTGTCATTACGCTATATTGGCTCGGATTACTGTAACTTAGTAAGCGTCATTCACTGAGGATTTCCGGAAGTATCTGATGGCTGTCACCGGTCCTCACGGGATGTTCCTCACCTATGCGGGTTCAACTTCTCACAGGCGTTCATCAGGCCCACAAACGATTCTCTCTTCCTTGTGCAGTGGGTATTATAGTATTTCGGCACATTCTGTTATTCCATAGTTCGAACAACAAGTTACCCTAAAGCACCGATTGGTAAGCTAGGGTATTGAATATGTGCATGCATGAGGGTGTGACCGCGATAGCCGCACATTTGCTAAGATTGAAAATGCAGATGCCCGCCGACAAATCGCTAGCGAATTTTCATCAATCATCGTTAAGTACCAGTTTACAATGCTATGCATTAAAAAACTAGGATACGTCTAATGCAATATATAAAATTCCAAGGTATCGATGTGACGGATTGGACCTAAGTCGTAGCTTACCACTGCACTTCCCTTCACTACTGCTATGAGAGCATTTGGAAGTACTTGGAAACCCATCTGTGGAAAAACCATGTGCACTTGAAGGAAATTTAACGACACAGCTGAGAGCGGTTGAAACGATTGTTGTGGGTACTGAGGGAAATGACGAACTGAAGTCTTTCATTGTTACTTCACTGCCGTCGCCGTCTGAGAGCATTCGATAATTCTAAATGAATTTGCCTACATGTCTAGAACACTGAATTGCCTCAGTTGCCATTAGTTCCAACAAATGTACTTATATCTAACGTTTATTTATATAATTCTAAACATTTGTAAAAAGTTCTTGAATCAGTAAGTAAGGAATCCGAATTTGGAAGTATTATTACTGCTCCGAACACTAAAATCGAGTCATTCTGTTGATACGTGCTCCAGAGCACTCCATTATTACACAAGTGAGTAACTCATCCAAGAATGTTTTTATATTTTCTCTAAGGCGTGATTTCTACTGCATTATATGGGAAGCACTTCCTGGATTACATTCTAGTTAAATGTATGTTGCGAGTTCTTCTGTTTTATATAGGAACTTGTGATTCGAAATCATGAATAAAACGTTAGGGGTGACGTTATAGGGGTGAATCTAGTCCACTGCAGTCCATGGCTTTAGGATAGGGCAGAAAATGCTGATTAGCCTTCCCACTACCGCTTGACAGTAACTGTAACTCATTGATACACCCATTCACTGAATCAAGTAGGCAACTATATAGTAGCTATACTTTTCCACGCAATATTTAATATGATTAATCGTATGACTTGTGGGTATTGAGTTATATTCCGTGTGCCTTAAACATTATGAATACGTCACCTCACCTGGCACTGCTCTTGTTGGAAACTAGCTGTATGCTTGGGCAGTGGTTCTTGTTTTTTTTCGACTTTACAGGATCAACTGAGCAAAGTACGATATAGCCGAAAGCTAACAGCGGTAATCGTTTAAAACAGTGTTGAAGAGCGTCGTAGATGTTTGGGGATGAATCCCCAATTTTGAATTCATACATAAAATACTCGTAGTAAAGTGAAGTGGCTATTATAAATATTAAAAAAAAGCTAATCGGTCCCTTTTGCATTGCTTGGCTGCGACATATCAAAATGCTCCAATTCCTGGGCTCTGAGCATTTCGATTTGAGCCTCACTGGTTTGAAGAAAAGTTCTGGAACCCTTAATGAACCAAAATGCCAATGCGATAACCAGCATGACACCAAACACTGCAATCGCATAGTTCATATCTGACGGAGTTGGGTGCTGAGATTCAGGAAAGAAAAAGAACACAGTAGTCACTCCACAATAAACCACACTGATGGCATTGATAACGGTACCATACTTTCCTAATGAGAAAGCTGGCGGTGGGATTTTGTCACGCCCCCGAATAAGCAAAGCCAAAATGGGAAGGCCATAGGATATGGTTAGAGCAATTGTACTAACACTTAAAATTGCTTGTAGAACAGTTTCAGCAAATAAATAGAGAACACCGACGATGCCAATAATCACACCTTGTCCCCAAAGCGCCCTTGCGGGTGCATGCCAGAAACCGTCAATATGAGCAAAGTAGTTGCTCCATGGAAGACCACCATCTCTAGCAAATCCCCAAGTAAGGCGTGAGGCAGATGTCATAATACTGATACCTTGTCCAAGGCCATTAACAATAAATAATGCAATCAACGCCGCGCCACCACCTTTGCCAACAGTAGATGTTACGAGTTGTACAAAAGGGAGGCCGGTGACAGAGTCTAATAGAGAATCAATATCCTGGATGCAAAATAGACAGATAACCATGAATAACCCTCCGCTAGTTGCACCAAAGATAACAGCGAGATATAATACACGAGGCACATTTTTCCTCGGCGCAGGTATTTCTTCAACCATGTGGATGACCGAGTCAAACGCAGTGAGACCATAAGCTGCCTGCAACAGTCCAGTGAACCACACAACTCCATCAGGCCAGTCTGTAAGGTTAATCCAGTTACCAAAAACAAACTTTCCGCTTTGGAAAGAGAGGTTGTCATGGACGCCAACTGATATTAGGAGAGCAAGCATAAAGATGACCATCAGCGTACCAAACTGGATGCCCACCACGTTGTTCAACCATGGAAGAACCTTGTCACCTTTACAAGCCACGATGTTAACTACCGTAAAGGCAAGGGTGACTCCGATGTAGACAAGGAACTCGATCCAGCCGGTAGTAGCACCGGCCCAATCCGGCTTGAAAATGACCTTCATTTCGAGCAGGAAATTGGCCATAAATGCATTCTGAGAAGCTGTCAATGTCCACCACCCGAAAGTGTTGGTCCACGCACAGAGATAGGAAATGAATCGGCCGGTTTTCGTGGGATAGATTCTATAGACCCAATAAGCTTGTCCAAGGGCAGTTGGCATCGAGCTGCAGAGCTCACCAAGTGAAAGACAGACACAGATGTTACAAAACGCCACCAAACAGAGTCCCCATAAGATGGCAATCGATCCGCCGTTTGACAAACCAGAATCCAAATCCATGGCAAATGTTGACCAAGTGCCCAGGACGCTGAAAGCAAGGGCAAACATACTCCACATGTTAAACTTTCGTTCCAACGCAGGAGCATGGCCCATGTCGGCCAAATCCAGCGCATCCTGGATGCTTTGCTCAGCAGGTTTCTTCACGTCTCTTTCTTCCCGAACATGCTCCGTTGTTTCAGCAATACCCATCATCGACACCACCTCTATTATGGCTTAGATGATCGTGGATAAGTTATATATGTTTTTCACCTTGACCGTTGTGGGGTAAGTTACATGCACTACGTCGATGCGGGAACTGACACTGGATTTCCAAACCCGTCAATGGCGATAGGTTGGACCTTCTTCTTTCGGAATACAGGCGTTAATTTCGTCCACAACTTTTTTGCCGATCTAACCAGATGTGGGGTTGGTTGGTGATGTATGACAACAACCGCAAAATTTTTCTTGATTTTCGTTTTGTCTTATACAGTCTGCTAACGGCAAATTTTAGCAATACTAGATGTTCGAGACAAATACACCTACATTTACGTCCTTGCCACCCAAGCGTTTTCCATGTCCTCGGCGATCCCCTGGGTATAGTTGTCGTGGTATTTTAGCCGCCACTACCACATTATCTGTTCTATATAATGCACCCCATATCTTTGCCCAATAAACGATTACGTAGCTATCAAGTAATGCCCCGCATTTGTGTTGGTAGGTGCACCGCGCCAAATAGCCGCTATCGCGCTCCCCTGCGTCCAAACACAGGCTTGTGATAGAAATAACTTGGCGAGTCTGGGAGGATTTCAGAGTGATAGCTGTAGTTGTAACAATAAGTATTCAACTTGGAAGGCTTTGAAACTTTTTTTTTTTTTTTTTTTTTTTTTTTTTGGGTGAATATGTGTTTCCTGAGGGACGATGGAATGATGCCATACATTACTTTTACATACATAAAACGAGCCCGATTCCATAATTAGTTGTGAATGAGTCTCGGAAGATGCGGAGGATGTGAACAACCAAAGCCGATTTACAGGCGAGTCGGAACTTTGCTCTTCACTTTTAGCGGGTCTTAGCTTAGGTGGTGCTTCCCTTCCACCTCAATACGGTTTAAAGCATAAAACTCTAGAACCTTTGCAACTACGATACTCGGTAGGCATGTTACTACATTTCTTCTAATGTCCGTCGGAGACAGCCGTTTGATGATCGACGAATTCGGGACTCTATATTTTTCACCATGGATAGACAAGAGCTGGAGGCATTATCCGTTCATGCGGAAGTGGAAGTGAGTAGCTGATTATTAGAAGTGTTTTGCCGTTTTGTCCGATACTGTATTATTTCATGACGTCTGAAAATTAGATTATGCTTATGTTATTTTTACTGGATTATGTTTATGTTATTTTTTTCCATTTAACGAATAACTTTTTTGTCACGTAATAAAATGGCGTAGAAATTAGCCGCTAAGAACTCGATCAATGACGTCAAAGAAGTTGCTACAGTGGAGGGCAGATGCCCCTACATTTATAGCCGACTTCACATAATTGGCTTGGCCAAAAGCGAGCAGTTTGAAAGGTACACATATATATTCTTGTGGATTCTGATGACCAAATGCAAAGTAGCAGGGACGCTGCCGTACATGTTCTATGAAGTCAAAAATATACTGTAAAATACCGTAGAGCGGAAAGTCTGTCGCACTAGTTGAGTTTCATATATATTTAATTTTGCTTGTTGCATTGTAGGAGGATTGGTTTGAACAGCAAGTTGCTACATTATACAGTCAGGAACTGCCTTCAGATGCAGGCGGAAAAAGATGAGCTGCTGCTTTCTGTGAAAGTTTTACGGAACGACACATTTTGTTTTCTTAGTACCACAAAGCCTGACTCGTTCCAAATCCTAATTTGAAGGCATACTTGTAATTTCAGTCTTGGTCGGAATTATCCTTCTCAGATTCTAAGCCATGTAAGCGACTAGTTTTCCTCTTGACTCTGCCTGGTAGTGTAAGTATTGATCGCAAGGACATCTACAAAGCAAAATATGGCATTACATTTTCCCTGAAATAGCAACAGAAAGTAAAGTAAAGAAATAAATCATAAATCAATAAATAAATAAAAAAGCTGAACTATAACTATTCATAACTACCTTCTATCTCTTCAGAACACTCGTTGGAAAGCCTGGGACCTCGGTTAGAGGTCCGGCCGGGATCGGGGTCCGTAACGACCACTGTCCTATCGAGCGGGGGAATACAGATTTCCTTTCGCCAACAACCAAGTTCATACAGCTATAGACAACGATGCCATTGAAAGCGAGAATCGCGTCCGGGGAGATCTCAAACTCCTTTGTGAAATATTGGCTAAATCCCAATGGAATGGGGAGAATCCTCCTCGATCGGGCTAATAAATTGAATGCTCTAACTCACGGCATGAGCATCTCACTTTTAGAGAAACTTAATGTATGGAAAGACGACGCCAATATTAAAGCAGTGCTAATTGACGGTGCTGGTGAAAGGGCCTTCTGCGCCGGTGGAGACATCACTGAAGGTGCTGGTGAAGTGGGGACTGGGGACCCCAAGATTTTTGCTCAGATGATAAATGATTTTAGCGAAGAATTTGCAGTGAACCATTTAGTTGCCACCTTTCCCAAACCATATATCAGCATAATTGATGGAATCTGCATGGGCGGTGGTGTTGGTGTTAGCATTCATGGTCCCTTCCGGGTGGCCACGGAGCGGACAAGGTTTGCTATGCCTGAGACCAGAATAGGATTTTTCTGCGATGTTGGCTCCTCATTCATTTTGCCACAGATTAAAGGCAACTTGGGCCGGTACCTGGCTCTGACCTCCGACACGTTAGACGGCTATGATAACGTGGTTGCCGGGATTGCGACACACTACATTAATTCCAAGGAACTAGATACTGTCTATGAAAAATTGAAATCGCTCAAATTGAACGGAAGTGTGAAGGAGAATTATCAGGAGATTAAAGCGGCTCTTGATGAGTGCTGTGCATCAACCCCCCCTCCTTCATACCAGTTCAAGTTTGGTGGTGCAAGAGGTGAAGTTATTGAAAGATGTTTTGGTAGACAGAGCTTGGAGGAAATTATAATGGCGCTAGAGGCAACCAAAACTGAGCGTGATTTTGTGGTTTCCACGTTGAAGACCCTGTGCGAGAGATCCCCCACTAGTTTGAAGGTTACCTTAGAATTGCTAAACCGTAGCAAAAAGGACAACTGGACTATCAAACGGGCGCTGATCCAGGATGCCTCCCTTTCAAAAATAGTGATACAATTGCCAGACTACGTTGAGGGTGTAAGTGCGAGACTACTTAGCAAACCACCAAGAAAGCCAAACTGGAACCCGAGCGACATCCCTTCAGTTAAGGACAAGACTGTTTCAGATATATTCGAACAGGCAGATAAAGACCAAGTGCCCATTAACTTTAGGACGGACGTTGATTTTACTCAATACCCATGGGGGTTTGCTGGAAGAACCTAGATGGATTTTGGTAGAGATAGATTATAACAAGTTATCACATTTTACTATAGCCCAGCGCAGTTGATAGGTTGACAATAATTGCAAAACTTGTCGGCCCTACTATCGGCAGGCAGAGAACGGGAAGAGGGTCCAAACTTCAGCGCCCAATCAGGCGGTCTACAAAGAAGCCCGTTTCTGCTTCAACAAGCTATCACGGTGCTGCAATGCCCATTGTTCTACGTACCATCTAGGAAGGGCGACCATTCGGCTTCCATATGTAAATCTATTAGTGCTTAGTTGTATAGTGATTACGCTGTAGCTTAATGACCGCCTGGGTCGTTATTAATGGGCGCCCGACTTGGCTGAGCATCCTCCCACTCGTCGGGGAATCCTTTCCCCAGGTTTCAAATATGTAAATTAGTTAGTTTTTTGGTGCGAAACACGCTCATAATTATGGCAAATATGAATAATGACCGAGTCGTCCTGGCGAAGCCAAAGAGATGTTGTTTACAAAAATGAGAAGATAATAAATGAATGCAGTGTTAATGGCATAATTCCGTGGCCAGGAGTCATCGCCATATGTATGTAGTCGACATCACGTGAGACTGGGGCCATGCAAGGTTTGCACGCAATTCATTTTACTTTTTTTTTTTTTTTTTTTTTTTTTTAGTAATCCCGCAGTTTGATGTGGATCCAGTAGATCATTGTATTTACAGAACGCCAAATAGCATACGGCAATACCCTCTGTCATGATTATTTAATACTTCTCGAAGTGAATAAATGTCTCTCAGAGACAGAGTTTCTCCACCTGTGGCCCCTCGCCTAATTAGATGGAGGGCCCTCCCCCCACGGATAAAAGTAAAAAGCCAAGTTAACTTTCACCTTTTTCTTACAGTATTAAAGCTAGCTTATACTTCCCGCAGATCCCGAGTGGGATCAACGGTCGCTGCTGTCAATTCTGTAGTTTGGGTCCAACTGAGACCGACCGACGTCTTGCAGTGCCTTCACTGACGGATCAGGGGTGTCTTAAACTTGCAGGTTTCGGTGGAGCTTTCCAAGCATCGGCGTTGTCTCGTGAAAGTTGTGTCTTCGTTCTTGGGTATCTGCTTATCTCCAGGTTATAGGCTAGCGAAGTTTATCTGTTTTTGTCTTTTTTCTAGTGGGAACTTGACCTTTTGAACGCTACTCGACACTTCCCTGTCGACGTGCATATACAATCCGGTGTTGTGGTGGTGGATGCAGGGTAGGCCTTCAGGCATGCAGCCCGACTTCTACAATAGTCATTCAAGCAGCATTGAATGATACTAGTTTACATGCAGCCAGCACCTTTTTATTATTGTTATACTGAACCCCTTAATGCATACCTCAAGTATCTAACCACATAATCCATGTGTCGTACTTATCATAATGCAAAGACCTTCCTAAACCAAGTCAATTTTCGTGTAGCAAAACAAAGACCCACAATCTGTACTTCCACGTACTGTCTAGTTCTCGGGTAAATACTGGATCAGTGTCCTTCCCGAATGTGACAAAGTGTCTCCACTCTTGACCCACTCAATTGTTCATCTAGAAATTTCGCACGTCTGTAACGACCCCTTGCCTGTTTCACAAATCTGCTGTGGCTGTCTATGACAATCCTTTGACGGCCGTGGTCATTTGGCGACAACACAGGTGACATAAAAACGCCTCAGATTCAATAGCACGCCTCTTCAAATGTAAAGGACCAGACATTCAACGCAAAGATCTTTTTTACACATACAAGGAGCCTTCGCCTAAGTGAACTACAGTAACTGGCATAAGAAACAATATCGCATGATGCATGTGCAGCATGCGGCATTTACTTTTCACAGTTTTTTTCCTCTCTTTTTTTCCTCTCTTTTTTTCCTTAATCGCTTCACCATTTTCAGGCCCTGTAATGTTACAACATCGCCCTTATATATACCAACCATTATTAATAAAACACTCGTCAAAGCCATGTCGTCTGTGTATCCGCTACGTGCCCGAGAATGTCGGGATTGGTACTTTCTTTTTCGCGTGCGTGTATGATACTTTGGGACTTCCGAGTAATTTCTTTTGTCGGTTTTTGTTGGGTGTTCTCACGACCGCAACTCCCAGTATTTTGCACCACTGTCACTCACAGCTATAGGGAGAAGTGCTAACACCCACTCTACGCTAGTTATCAAAGTTTAAAATTAACGAACCCAAAAAGAAATTAACACTTCTCGCTCTGCCAGCTGTTCGCTTGCTGTATTTATTGGACTGGTGTATTTGTTTGTTGTCGCCAGAATTACCCCTTTTCCCTGACCATGAATCGGCAACCAACCAGAGTTGAATCTGTACAGAATTCGCTAAATTCGTTTAATATCAAAGATGCATACAACAACTCACGGCGAAGCTCTGTCGATACTCAGTCACGTGGCGGTGGTTCAGAGGCTTTCGACTCGCCTCACAGCCAAGTTGAATCAGTTTTAGCACTATATTCCTATGTCTCCGAGAAGCCTTACTCGCTGCCGCTGCAAAAGGGCGATGTAATCAACGTTATATCAAAACTGCCCTCTGGCTGGTGGGACGGAGTGAATGCGAAGGGCCAGCGAGGGTGGTTCCCGTCTAACTTCACACAGCCTTTGCCCAAACAGCCACCACCGCCCCCTCGTCCGGCATCTAATACAACCGAATCGACGACACAAGACACAATAACAGCATCATCCAGGGAAAACGCACCGTCATCCTCGGTGTCATCTTTCCCGCCACGGTTATCGGATGGCTTGGTCCCAACTAATGAATCTATAGATCCTTTCTCCCAGTCAACGCCCTCGCATCTTGGGCTTTCGCCGGCAGTGAATAACGGAATAATGACCTTTGAAATCAATGAGAACGATGAATACGATACCAACCACAAGTTTGATGGTCCCACGGCAGCATCGTCTACGGTACAGACCATTCCCCACAAATCCGAATTTCACAAAGCAAAGCAGCATACGTCCATCGACGACTTTGACGACACGAGTTCTCTCAACTCGTCCTATCACAGTCCTAGCAGGAGAGGATCGGCACAGTCGTCGAATTCATATATAGGAAGTTCCAACGAACAACTGCGGAAATTTGGATCTTCGGATATTTCGGTGGGTCCTCCTGCAGGCGATTATTTGAACTCCTATAAACTGATCGATCCAAAATCTCAGGAATATGCCAACACCACTAATTTACACTGGATTCCCCAAGTATCCGCAAACGGAAAGATTTGTTATGTGAACCCCGAACACAAGCATTTGGCGGCAGATTTGCCCTTCTCTCCAGTGGATACTGCCAAAGAAACGGAAAAGAGCCCTCATATCCTGAGACTCAGTGCCGAGATTACAGATCAGACGTGCAATATTCCGGTACTGGCAGATAACAATTCTTTTAGTGACTCTTATGCGGTACGTTTCACCTCTCGCCTTTCCTATTTTTGTTCTTTTTACTAACTTTTTATTTCCTTTTTTTAGCATTCAAATCCCCACCCCTCCGGACGTTCATCAATTGATTCTCGTTTCTCGCAAAGCTCAAAGGTCTTCCCTATTCAAGGTTTGGAAACACAGACATGGTCCGGGTTACTTGCACATTTAAAAGAAGTGGTGAACGCAATGAATCAGGCATACAACAAGTGGGATGAGTTGGGGTTGGTATCAAGGTACAATGATGTTGCATCTACTGTACAAACAATGAACCTGATGGCAGGCATTCCCCCTGGAACCTTGCCCTTCTCCACTACCCATCATGAAATTTCAGTACTATATCGTCAGATCATGTCAACCTTGTCCAAACTGGGTTTGCTCTGTGACTTAACCTCGATAAAACGCAGGCCATCAGCAGCATCTGTTGCCTCCAATAATACTATTGAGAAGAGGCTAAGTATTTCTGTCAACACTGAGAAATTTTTAGAACTGTCACTTCATGTTGTTGAAGACTGCGAGAAGTTTGTCGATTTGTATAAATCTTTGCTAAGGACTGAACAAAGGCAATTAACCCTCAGTCAAGGAGCTGATGAAACGGATGCTGAAATGTTGGAGGATAAAATTTTGCAACCGGACGGGATTTATCCTGTTAAGCATTACAAGGATGGAACTTGGCTCGATATCAATGTTACGAATAATGGGCAAATAACGAATCAAACGTCGGTAATGCCCCTGCCTTCGAGTGCTGTTTCAAGCTTTGGAATTACCACTCCTTCCGCAACGAGGAATTCATCCCTGTTTATCTTAGAGTCTTTTGAGTCTTCTGAGCCATTGAATCAAGATACAGTTTCGAAGTTGAAGGACCTGCAGGCCGGGTTGAATGATTCAGTTGACCGGTTGTTACAATTGATTAGCTCGAATGAGAAACAGAAATGGACCGTCCAGACAATCCAAGACCGCAAGAGGGTAGTCTCCACCGGGTTGCACAATCTTTATAACCTCCTTTCGAGCATATTCTATATTGTGGAAACGATAGATCTGTCGATCTATTATGGTGGGCAACGCAGACTGATGCTCCATCGATCTTCTCGCGCTTCGCCTGGTACAGAGGCTTTCGCCTGTTTATCATTGCTCTGCGAATTTTTGGATGCCAAGCAAAATCTCTACGTTGGCCTGGTAGATGTTCTCAACGCTCAAAAGCAAGCAGACTCGTCTAATGCTGACTTCATCAATACACTCTCACAGCAGCTAGATAATGATAAAGTGGTGGAAGTTTACCTAGCATATGAGAAGTCTGTTGAGGATGGTATCAAGCAAAAAATTGGAAAGCTTACAGACGTTATGGAACAGGTCATCAAGATATCTACTGGTCTATCCGAAGAACAAGCATCTTTTGCAGCTAGGCCGATCACTTCACTTTATGCAGCTGGAATGACTGGCCGTCGTAGCTCCAGTGCAGGAATGGCCTCTTCCGAAAACACTAGTGGAGAACTGAAGTCTCCAGTTAAAATTCGAAACGATTCTGGCGCCACTAATACTGAAGTTACAAGCGCGTCGTCCTCCTTTAAAGATGATGATGTTCCGTGGTATCTTCAGCTGGAATATGGTGATGAGATGATATATGACCGAAAGGGTTCACCAAGAGGCGGTTCTATTCGTGCATTGGTTGAACAGTTGACACATCATGATAAGTTACGTCCGGATTTCAATACTGCCATGCTTTTGACGTTTAGAAGCTTTACGGATGCACGTGAATTGTTTGATCTGCTAGTCGACAGGTTTTCGATTCAACCACCAGAGGGGCTCTCTCCTGAGGAATTTCAAACCTGGACTGAGAAAAAGCAAAAGCCAATTCGTATTAGAGTTATCAATATCTTAAAGACTTGGCTGGAGAATTACTGGCTTGAAGACGATGTCGATGAAGGAAGCATCAACAGCTCGACAACTTCTTCCTTTATGTCAACGACTTCTTACGCTTCATCAATATCATCAACCTCATCTAGGAATCTTCTCCTTGATTCAATGAATAAGTTTGCTGTTCAACTGAACAGCAGGAAATTCCCTGGTGCTAGTACCCTCCTAAACCTTATTGATCAGCGAACACGAAACAAGGAGCCATCATTCAAAAGAATAAAGAGCAACCCCTCTCCTAAGCCACCACCCGTACTGCCAAAGAGCTTGAAGAAGATTCATTTGTTGGATGTTGATCCTACGGAAATGGCAAGGCAGTTGACGCTTAGAGAGTTTAAACTGTACGTTGTCATCACAGCCCAAGAGTGTCTAAACCGTGGCTGTGGCAACCGTGGTACGAAGAGCTCTCCAGGCGGAAATCAGAACAAAATTGGGGAGTTCATTCACAATTCAAATCAGTTAACTAACTGGGTTTCATATATGATCTTGAAGCATACTGAACCAAAGAAAAGAGCTGCAACTATCAAATTCTTTGTTGAAGTGTCCAGCTTTTGCCGGGATATGAATAACTTCTCTTCAATGACAGCCATAATATCTGGGTTGTATTCGTCCACTATCCACAGAATGAAGAAAACTTGGGAACTGGTTCCCAACAAAACTCGCGCAAAGCTTGAAAATATGAATCAGCTCATGAACTCGACACGAAATTTCAATGATTACAGAGATATGTTAAATTCAATTTGTCCTCCAGCAGTTCCATTCTTTGGTGTTTATTTGACTGATTTGACGTTTACTGAGGACGGAAATCCAGATCACTTACAAAATGACAGCAGAATCATCAATTTTGCTAAGAGAATGAAGGCAGCATCTACGATCGAAAGTATTCGACAATTCCAGCAAATGCCATACAACTTTGAGGAAATTCCTGAAATTCAATTATTCTTGAAGCATGGTTTTGACACGGCCCCTCCGATTGAAGAACAGTACAATACCAGTTTGAACATGGAACCCCGTGGTAAACCTGGCCAGGATAAAGTTGCCAAATTACTTGAGGAGAACGGAATTTTGTAGTAGGTGTGAATTTCGAAGACATCACGAGCTAATGAAAGTAACGTTTTGTAAATTTTTACTTTATTTTATTCCTTTGTAAAACAGCCTAGTATAATAATGACCGATTAGAGGAGAATTTTGCAGAACTAAAATGCCCAAGTACTATGCCTGTTCCAAGTGTATGAATGGTATATTATATAGCCCGGCGAGAACCCCTGTAACTAATTGGACATGTTGTAGTTATTGTGGAAAGTTCATAGTTGCTTTTCTAAATCACCATCATTTTATTTATTACAATCCTTTAGAAAGAGCATCTTGTCTTTCTTGCCAAACAGTTTTTCCTGAACAGCTACAGACTGTTTTTAAGTTTTCCCAAACACCAGCTGATCGAGCAATAACTCCAACCAGTGAAGAGTTGTCGACAGTAGTTTTGCTGGTGCTCAATACCATACTTCGCCCAATTAGCTCAGAGATGGTTACATTCCTTTTGAAATACGCTTGGCCAGAGTAACCACCCTGTTGAGCCAATAGTTCGTTTGAAGAATCATTAGGCTGGTCGACAGTCACTTCACCAAGATCGACATACTGAGCACCCGCAGAAAGCGCTCCTCGAGAAATATCTCCTCCAACTCTGATAGAAGGGTAATACTTACCCTTTGGCAGCCCGTTAAGGGTTATATCAAACAATGCTTGAGTTGGCGAAACTGCAACTATCCTTGCTAGTCCCTTCACTGAGGACCCCTTTTCAGTGTCGATATGAGATTCTAGAATGCAGACCGCTGCCGAGTTAGGGGCGCCAGTTCCTCTGACGATTGCATCTTTTCCCGTAGCTTGAATAGCTTTAACGACCGAAGAGGGAGCACAGCTTCCTGTTACTGAAACGAGCTGGTTTTTAAGGTCGCACTGCACAGATTCAATGCATTCCAAAGCAGCCACGGATTTTTTAATAGAGTCCGTACAGCCCTGGCATTCCATGGGGACCGCGAAGAGAGTCTAATAATTTAAAAGTTAATATCTCTGTAAGAACAACATCTTCCACAGTTTATCAACATCGAGAGTCACGCAGACAAAATAGTGATTGCTTCCCACTACCTCACATGTACAAACTGCATCAAGTTGCGGAACAAGAACAATTGGGGTGGTATCCCTTTTTCCTCCAATTCATGATGTTTCCTTACGATAATTCGCCCAATATGAAACCTGAAGCCACATTTGTTCGTTAGACGAATTGCTCATGGCTCTAGTAAACATCATCTATAGGAGAAACCCCAGATCCAGATAGACACCACAATAAGAATTCTGAGCAGCAGAAGAACCTTTAGTTCACTAGCACAACCAGTAGATACTTACTGTAAAAGAACTGTCCGTGCCAGTCATATTCTGTAGTTATATCGCTCGGAATTAGTGTGTAATAACTAGGCGTAACAAAATTGGCGAGAGCTCAAATGATTGATAAGCAGACCACACCACGCGCGTCGCGCCTCGGCATGTCGGGTAAACCTGAATTCGAACCTTCGGGAGCAATCGGGTTCGGTTAGATAAGATATTACAGTGCTCAATATGATGAAGAGTCCTCTTCTCGGTCAAATGTCGTAGACTTCTATAGGAGCTTACCTACTACTCCTGCTATATACTTGTATGGGAGCTTGTCTACTACCCCTGCTGGTGTCAATTATCGCTTGAAGTTCCAAATGTCATCTACATAGTCCTCTTCATTAGGTACTCAATTACTGGTGAGGATTGTACGACCTCATGCGTAAAGGTCACTAAATTGCTTAGACAATTATGAGAAACAGATATTAATAATACTTGGGTTTAAGCTCCTCAGCTACCCATGTAGTCTGGGAGTCAACTACATAACTATCTGTTACTTGTAACTGCAATTCTGGTAATTCAGAATATCATATATTCTACTATCAAAATTGCAGCCTCGGCCTGTAAATTAGTGAGTGTGGAGGAACCGTTGTGTTTCAATGATTACGTAATAACTGAACACTTCCCAACAGCGCATCAAGACGACCTGGACCGTCATTTTGTAGGCACCTTTTGATTCCGGTTAGAGAGTTAGGTTGAGGGCTGTAGAAATGTTCTCTCGAATCTCTCAATTTGGGAAGAATATTACAGATGAATTCGAAAACGTGGTGAACTCCAGCCGTGGTGGGACTCATGGCGATTCGGGTGCTGGTTCTGGTAGACACGGTGTAAGATCTCCCAGTAGCGCACCAAATGTAAACTCTACTCAGGGTCAGATCAAGCTACTTAATAAGAATGTTCATTTGCTGGGCTCACAAACCCCGGATCCCAGCTCACTTGAAGTTGTGGAGTCGTCACAACCAAGCAGTGAAACCGAGGACAAACCTGGAGAAGATAACAGTGAAACGTCGAAAACTGAAGGAGCGGAATCTCGCCCTACTTCTAGTCTTTCCCAGCCCAATTCTGAACCACCTACAACTTCAGACAGCGGTAATGCAGGGAATTCTAACAGCAACACTGGAAATGATGGAATTGAATTGCCCAGGGAGATTGTGCAGAAGTTGAAAAAGTTCAACAAATATGAAGAAAAATATCCTGGTAAGTTCATTCATTATGCTAAGGTCATATTCTGTGCGATGCTAATTTGATGTTTCTAGAGCTACTAAAGGCATACAGACTTGAGAAGAAAAAATCGGAAGTCATAAAAGTGTTTGAAAAGGTACTTCAAGAATATACGCCTTGTACATCAATAACAGAGTCGGAAGCTTTGGTGGAATATCTGCAAAATCTAACACTAAAGAATGAGATGCTGAATGAGGAGTTAAGAAAGGCATCTAAAGAAAAGGAAGATTTAAACAAAAAAATGGAAGAAAGAAGTGTTGACAATGAGGAGCTTCAAAAAAAGACCGAGGAGCTCAAAGCGAAATCCGATGAGCTTGAAAAAGAACGAGAACAGATTGCGGCTCTGCTCAAAGAAAAGAATGACCTTAAGCTTGAGGCAGAAGAAAAAGATGCAACCATCGATAAGTTGAGAATAGAAGCGGAGAAGCTGAATGCGGATTCTGAGAAAGAGAATGGAAAAGCGCAATCTGCGTTGGAAGGTGAACTCGCATCGTCCAAGGAGAAATGCGAAAGATTGGATAAAGAACTCGAAGGACAGAAAAAGATGGCAGATCTATATCAAGAGAAAATTAAAAAGCTCGATCAGGATATCGTCTCCTTGAAGGAAGAGTTAAATAACGCGAAATCTGAACAGAGGGGAGAATCCCAGAATAGTGATGTCCAATCCAAGGAAGATGAGGTATCAAACCAGTCCTCTTCAACATCTTCGAAAAAGAACAAAAAGAAGAAGAAGAAGGGTAAAGGACAGGGCCAACCACCTTCGCCACAAGATAGAAGCGCCTCAAACGAAACGAGTGAAAGTATAAATGCTTCTGAGAACGACGGACGCATACGAGAGTTAGAAGCTAAATTGAAATCTAAAGTTGAAGAAGTCGACTCTCTCAATGAGATGCTAAAGGATGTTGGACAGGAGTTGGTGACAGCGAAGAATGAGCTGAAAGAGAAAGGAGCGTCTCAAGAAGAAAATGTGAAGAATATCGAAGGCTCAACTGCGGAGCTTGAAAAGCTAAGAAAAGAATATGAGGAATTGCTGACCGAAACCAATAGCTTGAAGAGCGACAAGAGAGATTTGGAGTCAAAAGTGTCTAACTTGACCGAAAAAAATGAAGTGCTGAAAAAACAGTTGAAGGATTTGGAGACCGATTATGAGGAGAAACGGTCAGCTTTGGAACGTAAGCTCAAAGCAGCAGAAGCAGAATGCGAAAAGCATAAAAATGCAGGCAAAGAGTCAGATGAAGCTAAAACAAACTATGAATCGAAGATTAAAGCACTAGAGGAAGAAGTTCAAGGTTTGAATCAATCTAAGTCAGAACTTGAGGAGAATATGAAAAAGTTGGAGAAGGCTTCTGAAAATGAGAAGAGGTTGGAAACTGAACTTTCTTCCTTAAATTCAACTGTTACGGAGAAAGATAGGCTAATTGGCGACTTACAAACTCGCATAGAAGAGGCTGAGAAACAAAGCACTAAGTCGGAGAGCAGAATTTCTACTCTAAAGCAAACAATTCAACGACTCGAAGGCAACCGCGACGAAGTGACCCGTCTGCAGCGCGAGCTCAACAACGTAAATCAAATGAAAGCAACATGGGAGGCAGAAAGAAAGAAGCTTACTACCGAAATCGGACAAATCCGTGGGAACCTACGGTCAGCTGAGCTTGCCAAAAATGAGGCCAATGGCGTAGCAGATTCTATGAAGAAACAGACAGAAGAGCTAAACATGCGAATGAATGAGGCTTCCAGCAAATGTGAAACACTGGAAGAAGAGCTTGCAGATGCTCACCGAAGCTTACAAGAGAGGATTCAGGAATCTACATCTATGCGCAAGCTGCTCAACGAATCGAAAGACAGCCAACAGGGTAGATTGCAGGAGGCAAACGAAGCAATAAAATCACTGACCGAAGAAAAAGAGCGTCTCGAGTCGGAGACCGCGTTTTTGACTAAACGAAGGAATCGCGAACGTGAAGAGTTCAAGAGCCGAATTCAGGATCTTGATAATGAGGTTTCATATTTGCAAGAAGAAAAGAAGCGTCTAACTCGGGATGCTAGTGAGCTGCGGGCTTCCAGAAATCAGGATGACGAACGCGTCAAACTGATGTCTGAAGAGTTGGACCAAACCAGGGAAACGATTTCTCAGTTACAGGAAGCTTTACGCAATGCAGAATCCAAAATCAAGGAAACAGAAAAGACGAATATTTCCTTGAAATCTTTGGCCGAGGAGTCGCAACAAAGATTCGACAAGTTACACAAGAATCAAAGGACGTTAACGGATGACCTTCAGGCAATGCAAGCAGAGAAGGCCAGACTAGAATCAGAGTTGCAAAGCAGGACAAATTCAGCCTCAGCACGGTCTTCCTTATCTTCGGTGTCGGATAACAAGAAACCTGTTGACTCTACCTCTAACATTAACATTTCGTACATTAAGAATGTTTTGCTGGGCTTCTTAGAGCATAAAGAGCAGCGGCAGCAACTTCTTCCTGTAATGGCAACTCTATTGGATTTTAAGGATAATGATGAGCAGCGGTTCTGGGCAGCATTCCAGGCCAAATAAGTGTAATTATGACTCGTGTGTGTATTTAGACTAATCTACCGTTTACGCTTCAATACTACTGGAAGACAGTACCAGGTTTATTTTTTTTGTTCAACACAGACTACATAAAATAGCAAATAGAAATATAGAAGTCGCTACAACTAACACGACATTGTCCCATGAAAAGCAGTAAGTTGTTGTCACACCGTTGTCCCACTCCTGGAGCTCATCCTATTGAATACTGTATTGTTGTTGGTACCATTGTCCATTAACGCAATCGGCCACTGTCATTTGTCGAGCCCCTAATAATTCTGAAACTTTTACTCCAACATTGACGGTCTTAATGGTAGAATCATGTTCTAGGATTAACCCATTGGGTCTTTCCCTCTGCCATTGGCGCACATCAGCATAAACTTCATTTTCCGTCTTGGACCCATCATTAACTCTCCAATCAAAAGTATCCCTGTCCCAAAACACTGCGATAAGTCCAAACTGGCGGGTTATAGCTCGGACTCTATCATCCAATGCTCCGTATGGGGGCCTGAAATACTTTGGTACAATTCCTGCAGTGGCATTCATCGCCCAAATGGACCACTGTATTTGAGCAACAATATCTTCATTGCGAAGGCTGGTAAGATCAGAATGCGACCAGGTATGGGTTGCCAGCAGGTGACCCTGCTGATGCGCTCGTCTAAATGTCTCTGGGAACCGTATGACGTTGATTCCCTGAGTGAAGAAAGTTGTACGCACTGGTAGATCTGATAAGAGTTTTGGAGTGGAAGGGCTCGGCCCATCATCGAAGGTCTGAGAAAGAATGGGGCAAGTGAAGATATCATCAACCGCTGTGCATCTATAGCAGTCGAATGCGCACATTGAGCGATCTACTCTGCTACAGTCTCCGAGAGACCTTCGAGGGATGTTTTTTGGAACTGCATCAAGGTCGATGGAATTCATAGGGATATAGGGTGGAATTTCTGTTGGCCAATGGGTCATTCCAGTAATATCTGTTAGCCAGGAGGGGAACGGTTGTGACAATTGAGTGTAGGCTTCATTATAATGCGGAACGCTATATTCTGTGGTGTCTGAAGTTGATGGTACGTCCTGTAGTGAAGGAGATGCTTGTAGCAATATTGTAGCAATTGAAAATATTATAATCCGATTTCTATTTATCCTGGGCATCATGAAAAGCGTTAATCCAGGAATTGTGTATTGACATGAGCGAACTCAAACCTTCATACTTGTGCGCTTTAAAAACAGGTGAATTTGACTACGTAAACTTCCCTTACCCATGAATCTTTTTTACACTGGTGAAGCCATTATCTATTAATGTAAATATCGAAGCCAACTAGGAGTTTTCCCATTACATATTGGCAGTCTGTAAGGTATCTTAAGAAGTCTCCATAAGTTGAATTAATTATCATAATCAAACCTGCTATTGGTTTGCGTGCTCAGTCGCAGTTTACACCGACATTACCCTCGCGCGGATAGATTCTCCTGACTATGATTCCGATACCGATATGGTTAGCATTCAAAAAGAAGTAGTAGTTCAGTTGTTGAGAATGTTGTATGAACGGGCCTTTCAGGTTTATCCGCTAGTGGTAATCGGACTTCCGAGGTCGCCCATCCGTCATGCGGCTTTTTTTAAACTAGAAAGTCAAAGTACTTTACGAAATTTCTTCCCTAATCATTGATCAAATTGAAAAGACTACAATAAAATGACGGTAGAAGTAAAACCGCTTCCGTTTAATGGGACAAATACCCTTGAAGATATTCCGAAATTGATTTTGGGCGCCGGAGTATTCAACTATCAGTACCATGAGAACCCTTGCGGCCTCCCTGCGAAAGATGTACTGCAGAAGGCGTTCTCTCTCGGTATTCGAGCCCTTGATACATCTGCATACTATGGGCCGTCAGAAGAAATTGTGGGCTCGGCACTTAAAGAATTAGCTGCTGAGTATCCGAGAGAGGACTATTTCATTTGTACGAAGGCAGGTAGAGTTGCAGTTGACAAGTTTGATTATTCAGCAGAGGCTATAAAGCAATCTGTTGATAGGAGTCTAAAGCGGCTGCACACAGATTATATTGATGTTCTCTACATCCACGATGTTGAATTTGTCGAGATGGATGGCTGCGTAGAAGCCGTGAGGGCAGCTTTTGAATTGAAAGCTCAAGGTGTGGTCCGATGGGTAGGCATATCGGGATACCCTCTAGAATTTTTACTACAAGTTGCTACGAAGGTTCACCAAGAGCTGGGACAGAGTTTGGATGTGGTTCTGAGCTACTGCAATTTTTGCCTTCAAAATACACGATTGGCAGACTACGTTGAAAAGCTCAAATCGCAGGCCGGAGTCAAAAAAGTGATGAATGCATCGCCCTTGAGCATGTCCTTATTGCGAAGTCAGCCTACTCATTCATTCCATCCTGCATCTGCTGGCCTGAAGGAGAGGGTACAAGAAATTGCTGACTACTGTGCAAAAAACGGAGTAGATTTGGCAGATTTGGCATCGAGATTCGTGTTTAGTAAATGGGAGGGCAGTACTGTATATGGCCTTCAAACAGTGCAAGAAGTTGAACGAGCGGTGATGGACTTTTGGACGTCCACAACCAGCCTTGTTTTGAAGGAAAGCGATGAGGCCATGTTTACGGAAGTAAAGAGTATGTTTGGTGAATATTATAACGAAACTTGGCCATCCGGTATAGAGCATTAAGTGCTTTTCTTTCGTCCAGAGTCACCGGAACCAGCAAGATCTTTCCATCGTTCAATCTCATTGTCCTTTTCCGTTAACTTGATGCTGAGATCAGCAAGCTTTCGTTTCAGTAGCTCATTTTCCTTCTTCAACGCGTTCATAAGGTTTTCATCCATGCCGCTGAAGCTCGTGCGCGATTGTCCTCTGGGTCTGCCAGAACTGGTGTTGGAAGGATTACTGTTTTCTTCGGCGTCTGAAATAATGGCTGAGCTTGATCTGATCGATGGGTTTCTAGACAACGAGGAAGAAGACGACGTAGACTGAGATCTGCTTCTGCCCCGCTCAGTCTTTAGATTAGTAATCTCGCGTTGTAGTTTGTTCACAATGGCCTCTTGCTCTCTTTCCATAGCATCGTATACTTCCGCTGTGTTCATAGTTGGAGGGCGTGCACCATTGGTAATATTCAACCCTCTCCCTCTAGAGGCTGTGCTTGAAGTTGAGCTAGATCGTCGTCCTCTGGGCTCGCCAATACCACTTTCCATCCGGCTAGGGAAAGTACATGTAGGACTAACCGCAGAGTTCTGGCGTGAATGTCGTCGCCCTCCTTCACCCTCCATCGTGTCAACGCGTGGTGAAAGATAACCAGAGTTCCGCGACTGCTGCATTTAAAAATTGTGGCTCAGTCCAAGAAGACACTGCGTGTTCTGTAAACAAATCTATGTGCGTGTTTCAACTTTTATCCCACTTTCTCAGCCACCCTTAACCTCACTACTGGCGTGTTTAACGAAACCGAATGTCCCGATGTGGCCATGCTACGTTATTAATATTTGTCCACCCCGTCCAAGGGATGTCCGCTTTCGGGTTCCTACAGGCTAATCCGCTCCTCCAATATGTCCACATCTCATTTTTATTGGTCCTACGGACTCCTGAAACATACCACTAGGCCGCTCGATGTGCGGCGGTGTTGATCGGTTAACATGATTCTAGCGGGCACACTCTTCTGTTTGTTGAATGCGTCTGAGAGTTCTATAGGTTGCGTACTACTTTGGAACAGTATGTGGGCTGTCTTGTTACGTTTCGCTCTAGTCAAGGTTGTCGTATTAGGCTATTTGTAATCGGGGATGAGAACGACGCTGTTTCGGCAGAAGTGAAAGCAATTGGGTATTTTCCTTGCATTCAGATAATTCAAGAAATGTGATTTGTATATCTTTGGGGGATTAAGCAGAAGACGCTTATATTATTTTGCTAACCCTTCCGTGGCTGTTGTGGTGGTGTTCATATATAGACATATCAATAGACTGTAGGCATTCCTGGTTCTTATCAGGAGTATTTTCAGCACTATATAGATGTCGTTTTGTTTTATAGCACACTTTCAACTATTCTATTATTGCAGGTGAGTCCAGTGTGTGAAGGTTGTTTAGACTGTGCATTACCATGTATATGGTTGAATATTAACATCCAATTAACCTATGCAATAAATGCCTATTGGATGCATTGTATCTAATACATCCCGTATTAAATGTTAATTCAAATAATGTGAATGCTGTAAATATTGGTCATGGTGAGAGTTCTACTAAATCAATTAAACCATGCAAAATAACTACTTTTTTGACTTACACATATTTACGAATCTATTCTACGTGTATGTTTTATATTCATCAACCATTAATGTCACATAGATATTTATCTAATTATGATAATATTAAGTAATTTATATATAAAGTACTGAATCGATTAAACTTATTATTCAATACCAATGATAAATATTGGTATTTGATTATAATATATAGTATCAACCTCCTTACCTGGAAATACATTTATAGAATCAACGATGGAATGGCGTAGTTAAATACATAGGTGAAAGCTGCTTTTCGTTTATTTCTGTCTTGTAACTCGCTTCTCTGTAGTCCATAATGAACTCCAATGACCCAAAGACAGATTCGGAGGATGATGATCTAGCAAAGGTTGTAACTCACCAACATAGAGAATAAAAACAAAGTTCCCAAACAAAACAAATCGTATAGGCTGTTGAATGCACACATTATATGCACGTGTGACAAGCCACTGTAGCATAATAAGTGGATCTGCAGTAGGGTACTGTTTTTGATATTGCGAATAACTTTCTTTTTTCCAAGGCCACTTGGGTCAAATACACTTGAAAGAGAGAGAGCTAAGTACTAAACGTTTTGAATGCGAAAGCCAGTTCAATTCATTCTATGCTAAAAGATACTTGTTAATTTTTGCTCTCGTTTCTTGATGCTAATAATTTAGAAACCAGTAACATTATGAGGGACATAAAGTTCTTCGAGGTATTTCATCTCTTCATCATCCAATTTCACATTCAAGGCAGAGCAGGCGTCTTCAATTCTCTCAGGCTTGCTTAGGCCGACGATTGGGGCACAGCCCTTTGCAATAGTCCAGGCAATTGCAATAGCCGACATGGAGCAGCCCTTCTTCTGGGCCAACTCCTCGACTCTCTTTACAATTGGAGCATCAGCCTCAGACACCTGAGCCTTGGTGGACTCAGATCGGACAGTTTCGGTGCCCAATGGACGGGCCAAAAGACCAGCGGCGATTGGGCTCCATGGGATCAAGCCGACACCGTTCTCCTTGCAGAACGGGATCATCTCTCGTTCCTCCTCACGGTAGATGAGGTTGTAGTAGTTTTGCATAGAGATGAACTTGGTCCAGCCGTTCTTCTCAGCAATGAATTGAAGTTGAGCAAATTCAGTTGCTCTCATGGAGGAAGATCCAATGTATCGGACCTTGCCCATCTTGACAACGTCATGAAGGGCCTCCATGATCTCCTCCTTTGGAGTGGTCTTATCTAGACGGTGGATTTGGTAAACATCAATGTAGGTGCCCAATCGTCGAGTGGAGTCCTCAACAGCGTCCATAATGTGCTTTCTGGAGAGACCCTCTCTATTGACCCACAGGTAGTCGTTCTCTGGAGCTCTCCACTTTCTTCGCCATTCCCAGGTGCCCTCATTTACTGGGAAGTAAACCTTGGACAGGATGACGATGGTTCCTCTGTTGATGTTGTACTTCTTGAGGAACTTGCCCACCAACGTCTCGGAGTAACCGTTGGAGTAGACGTCGGCAGTGTCGAAGGTTCTGATGCCAGCGTCATAGGCCTTCTTCATGAGGTCGAGAATGTAGTCCTCGTCTTCAAGCACCCAAGGGGCCCAAGCACTCTTACCGTAACTCATGGCACCAAGAATGATCTTAGAGATCTTAAGACCAGAATTACCAAGGGGCATATATTGCATGTCAGCCATGTTGAATGTGTCTTTTTTTTTTTGTTTCTAACTGTTGATCTCTTAAATTGGTAGTTCAATTGATAAACAATGAATTGATACTGTCCAATTCGCGGCCAATTGGCCCGTATTTATAGTTTTAGCTCTAGACGCTGACAGCGTGGAAATAAACTCAATTGTCCAGATCGAGCAGCTTAGTGACATCATAAAAGGCAGTAGCTGACGTAATATAGCCAATTGTTTCTTTTTGCGCCATCTTTACCGGCTGTCCGCATATCAGCCAGAAGTGAACGGTGTGTGTCCTCATTGTGGCCCCAAAGCACGCTCCATCTATTACTACCCGCCACCACCAGAGTTTTTTTTTTTTTCTTCTTCTTCTGCACATTTTCTTCAAATCTCGTCGGCTAAACTGAGCCAAGCCATTCATGGCCTCATCCGACGTCTACGGAGCCAACGCTCGGTCCTCGACCGCGAAATCCCCTGCGCGAATATCATTTCCGCATTGGAACATCTCGTTGAAAATCGCTTCCTAAACCAGACACATCGTTGCCTTTTATTACATCAGCTAACTTTAATCTAAACTCCCAACGGAACGGCGCGCCGGGAGTTCCGCGCCGCGCCGCGACTCATCAACTGTTTTTCCGCTCCGCGGGTTCAGAGAGCACTTTGGAGTGATGAGATAAGGACCTGGAGCAGTTATCTTATCACGATAACAACCGGATATAAATTTTTCTGTATACATAACAGAACTGTGATAAGTATCCAAAAGCGCTTCTAGTCGTTCCGTCGTGTAGATCGTGTACTGTTCCGACCGGCCGTAGCCCGTGCTTGCATGGATTTTTTTTCAACAATCCTCCCACCTACCTGAAACGGCAGGAATCTGCGCCACAACTGCCTGCCTTGCCGCCGTGTATGTCGGCTACAGGTGGTAAGAGTGTAGCGGATCTTAAAGTACTCGGTATGTACAGACGTGCCAGCTAATCGGCCCAGTTGTCACAGGCTGCTGATCAAATTCAAAGCTCGCGCGGTTATCCTCGGAATATGTTTGGTTCCGGCCGGTCTGTGTATTACTTTTACAATTGCCCGACAAACACGTGAATCAGCTTGAAAATCTCTTTTCTACTATATGACGTGTTCACTGGACAGTACTGCCTCCGATAAGGATGTCGTCGATAAAGACTGGTGATGTACAATGCGTTTTAGGTGGGATCTTAGAATCCGGGGTAGCGTGGTGAAATCAATTCTTTCGAAATTACGGTTGTATGTATTGTATTCAATTCATGGCAGTTGTGCTAAGAGGTTGTGGTAGACCCTGCTGTCTGCCACCTGTCCCTGCAGACCGATTAGCCCCCGCCCCCTACCCACTACCCCTCCTAGAAGTTGTGCTATGACGACACAAATAAACCCGTATCTCCTGTCTTCGTCTGGCTTTAGGACCTTCATATACCTTAAAACTACCATTAACATATGCTGAATAGCGTTAAAACGCTCACCTTTCCCAGCATATGCTTACGTCCGAATGGCATTTGTCCCTCTATGCATTCAAAGCAATTGAACACTCCTGTTCCAGTCCCAAACCCTACGGACACGTTGTGCTAGTTACTGAGTACAAACATCAGGGGGAACACAGACTATAGTTACTAAAGGAAACAGCTGCAGTTAATCAAACGTGCCTCTCCTCATTCCAAACTTGGTTATGAAGCTCTCCATTATTCTGGTTACTGCTTTTACTCTGATTATTATTATTTAATATTTTGTTTCGGAACAGATAAAGAATGACATCATGAAGTTATCGTGCCGTGCATAAGAATTAACTAGCGCCGCGCGCTCAACTCAAGACGGAAACTCTCTCGGACCATGATTCGGATATCCATGGCACGTCCAGCTCTGCGGTTCTGGACTGCGTTTGGCCGGGTGGCGTTCTACAACATATTCTCTGCTCTCTACATCCTCTACACTTCCTACTTGCTACTATCATGGTTTACCGGCTTGTTTGACGCCTCAAACTTGGCACTTCGCTATTCCTGTATTATCGGACAAGTCTTATCCGCATACGTGCTGGCAGCCGCCATGCATGCGGGATTACTCAACCTGAGACTGGAGCTCGTTGATCTCTTTACCACCCCTACGCCGACCGCGTCGTACATTGGATTCTTAGCCGCAGGAGCAAGTCTCATAATTGACGCTGTTGGCGAACTTTTCTTCTTTTCATCCGTTCCGCCACCGACCGAGCCAATTGCACTACTATCAATTGGCTCCTTTCTTCTAATCAGAAACGCTACGAAGTTCGCGTACCGTCTTTATTGACTTGTGCTTATGATGCTTTCGTACAACAACAACAGAAAAAAAAAAAAGTCGAAAAAAAAAAAAGTCGATTAGTTAACAATAAATAAAATGACCGTAGGTTAAAAAACATCTTTATCCCAATTGAATTCAGAGACTCGACGCACCTGGTAGTCCTGACTGCCCAGGTTCTTCATCGCCTCCTGTCGCCAGCGCATGTATGATCCGTCAACGATCTCGTCTTCACTACTACTGGCATCGTCATACACCTCCCAGTTCTCCGACGACGTGGTGGAGCCCGTACTAGTATTCGTCGTCGCAGACGGGACTCGGAGAAATGGCTGCTGTGGTTGGGGTCCAGCCCTCAAAACACTGCTGTTTCCATCAAGCGCATTGTGTTTTTTCCTGTTCACAGGAGTTTGATCTGTAATATTCCGTCGATACTCTTGATTTAGTCGCACTCCTGCATGTTTCGGAGTTTTCAAGTCAAGCTTTATGGCCCCGCCCCCGCCTTCCTTGGTGGGCGATAGACGCCCACCCCGGTGGGCTTTAATCGGAGATGCAGACACTGCACCGGGCCGGGTCCCCGAGGCAGCGGGCAGCCGGCTATTCCCGAAATTCGTCTGTGTTCTAATGGCGCTGGCGCTAACGCTTCGGTTGGTGGCTGCACGAGGTGGCAATTGCTTGTTATTATTGCCGTTGCTGGTGGTAGTATCTTTGGTGCTTTTGGTTCTCCGCAACGACGATGAGGGTGGTGGCCGTTTGGCGTTCTCTTCTTCTAAGACGTCTAGGAAACGATGCCCATGGACCATAAATGAAAGCGAATTGCGGTCCTCCCAGCTATGAAGCAGGGTATCAAGCTCCTGAATGATTCTTGGTTTCCTTTTCGCTAACCGCTTGCGCATTTGCTCCTCCCGCAATAGCCTAGTTGGGTCTCGCTTTTGACCGGGGCCCTTGGCCAGTAGTCTTGACGAGTCATGAGTAGATGCTTCTAGCTCGTCCGCCTCCTGCTGTAGCTTGTAGTATTCGTCAATTAGACGAAGAATCGGTTTCCGTTCCTCCAACAGTTTCTGTAACCGCTCAATTTCCGACTCATGTGCGTCTAACGATGCATCAGTGAACACCTCGGTCCATGCAGGAGTGAATTGAAATGTCTCTTGTTCAGAAAAGTAGAGTTTTTTCCACAGATCTTGCAATTGTTCTCGTGTGTCGTTAATGAAAACGTGGATAAATTCTCGTTTCTTCTCGTTTAGCCTGTCCAATTCCGCCGTGTGGGCGTCCAAGACGGTTTGGGCCAATCCTACATTACGACGTTCAAACTGCTTTTGTACGGCCTCATCTTCATTAAGCTTCTCCCATAAATGCCTGATCTGTTTCTTATAACTCGCAAGCTTCTCTTCCCGCATTGACTTCTCATTTTCCAAGTCACTGTACTTGTTCTTCAATGCTTCAATATCTCGACTCAGTGTGCCCAATTGCTCCGGGCTAGACTTGTAATTGGACAGTATTTTCCTGTCAATCTCGTCTTGAGGCGTCCCCAATTCGGCCCAGAGACCCACAATGCGCGTAGCGTACTCACTCACTGTAGTTAGCCGCTGGTTGTACACTTGTTTCCAGCGAGCAATTTCCTCCTCCAGTTGGGCTATTCGGCTATTCGATAAGTCCATATTCTGCGGATTAGCGTCCTTGGCAGGCATTAGCTCTGCAGGCACAGCTAGGTCGTCCACTTTGGTACTTAAGTCCTTTAATACTTCGAGGATTCTGTTTATTCGCACTAGCCGTTCGGAATAGATCACCTCCACATGCTCTGACACAGATTCTAGTTTCGCAGCCATTTGCTTATATGGCGGCTGTATTTCATATTCCACCAAATTATTGGCTCCTCGGGTATCCTCGTTTTCTTCCAAATTTACATCCTTCAATGCATGAACCATCAATCCTAGGTTATACTGAAGGTCCCGGCATTTGTACACTAAGTCATCTCTTTCCTGTTCAACTGCTTTAACCTGTTCACCCAGGGCGGTTTCGATAACCGAATATAGTTGTTTTTCCCTATGCTGTTTCTCATCCAAATTCAGTCCTAACTCGTCGAACAGGCCCTGCAATTGGCCGTCTAGCGACCCAAACTGCTTCAATATATATGACTGGCGGCGTGGCTCACTCATTGAGAGGTATATTCAAAACACACCAAACAAAAAGAAAAAGAACGGGCGGACTGGGCGTATTGTGTGTATGTGTGTATGTTTGTTTGTTTACTTTTTGTACAGGGGAGATACATCTCTAAACTTGAGTTGGGACCTCCGGTTGCCATGGCAACCGTCAACGGTTGCATAAAGCGTTCCCGTCTTCCAATCTACTCCGGGATATCTGGGGTAGGTAAGCCTTATGATGGTCTTAGAACGTGCTCGTTGGAATCCACTAACTGAGATTGGATTTGGTATTTCACATTAACGCATGGAAAATTCGATAATTGTATTTGTAGTCATTTTCTGCATGCATGCACGTCACCGGGGCCAACGATAATTTGGGACCAATCGCCCGTGAGGCCTCACGGATAAGAAACGGAGACGGCACAATGAGCAGTCCATCAGAGACTTCTGATGATTTGTCAAGTTTTGATGGCGACAATGTCGAAGACTTTTACCCGTTTAAATATAAAGAGACGAATGATGCTCTAGGGCTGGTACAAGACGATTTTGAGGATAAGAAGAACGATTTTGAAATCATTTGTGCGATGAGGTACACTCCAATTCGGAAAGACAGTGATGAAGTATTGGAAGAGAACTTCTTCTTATTAAAAACCCAATGGCAACGTTTTCAATATACGCTGGACTTCTTCAGGTGGGAAGTGGAATTGACCAGAGCCCATCTATTTCAAGAGCTAAAGAAGGCTGTCGAAGAGCTGGATCGGAAAAAGCCATATAAGATGCGTGTTGCTATCAACCACGATAAGAGTCTTAAAGTACAAGCATTTGAAGTGGCACCACGAAACAATCTTTTTTCTGGATTGCAGATTTCTCCTGAAAAGTTTTCTAAATCTAGTGAGACGTATCGTGTCTACCTGGACGATGTCAGCTCCGTTGTAGGACCCTACACATCGTTCAAAACTACTCGACGAAGCGTTTATAGCAGTGCCAGAGAGAGGAAACTCAATGATCCCAATGACAAAGACCCTCGTCCAAAGGAGGTGCTCCTTTTTAATAGCCGTGATGAGATAACCGAGGGCAGTATAACTAACGTTGCATTTAAAAGAGATGGCCGTTGGATTACTCCGGCACTTACTTCAGGTTGTCTCTGCGGTGTTGTCCGACATTTCCTCATCTCCAAGAGGATTCTCCACCAAGGAAATATCTTTCGGCAGACAATACAACCTGGGGAACCTGTTCTATTATTCAACGGTGTAATTGGGGTATGTCCTGGAGTAGTTGTTGATCCGAAAACAGAGCCCGACGACCAAAAAAAGTCTACGACCAGTGTGGGGTCCAAGGAGGTGACAGGTGCAACTGAATAGTATGCAACCCAGTTTCTCTGTAAGGATAAACTGAAAATGGAAGTAAGACCAAAAGTATAACGCAATGCGATATATTATTTATCCTTAATATTCAAGTGCAGAGCATCAGTTTCCGGGCACGAGAAATCTCAGTCATCCCTCTCAATATACTCGTTAAAAATTATAGAAGAACTTCTGAACGTATAAGCGATCGGAGTATAGGATACCGTGGCTACAATTGTTGGCATTTGTGTCTCCTTGATACGATCGTGTTTCACGAATTGTCTATGTCCAAGCAGACATGCCATTGACAACAAGCATGTGGATCAGCTATGAACTTATCTACAAGAAAGAGGTCAAGATTATACAAAGAACATAATTGTACTAAGTAAGGACCCATACTTATATCCCTAAAAACGGTGCGTTATGCATGATTCACACTGCGAATACAGGGGGCGTAAATATCAACAAAAGGCATTAAATCCCTTGTGGCTGCCCATTCGTAACCCTCTTCTATGCACATTGTATCTAGATAGCATTCAATTCCTACTCTCTGTTATTCTTCCGGTCAAAATTTGAACATCCACATTAATGGTCGAAATGATAAGATGTTGCCAGGGAAACCGACGACAGGGTCCATGATGACATGTACCCAGGGGCGATAAGATCGGCTGCAGCTACGCGTGCTGACGCGCATGCACGTTACGATTGACGCGGGAAAACACGAGCACAGAGTCCACTGGCCCGGGTGGACTTAATGTATATCTGCGCGAGGAATTGACTTATCCCTCTTGATCTGCCATCTCTTTATTTCATCTGACTATTCGACTAAAGAGCGATTAAGTATTACGAAGGATTACTTGTGCTCTCGGGTACGCCAACCAGCCATCTCTTTTTCCGTATAGAAATTTCTTTTTCTTTTTCCTCCTTCTCTTATTTTATTTTTATTCTTTTTTTGTAAGAGAAAACAGAACAGGGACAGGATAACATATTTTGACGACATCTGTTGATTCATTTGTGAAATGCAGGACGAATCCGACCGCCAAAGGGACGAGGCGGTTAAAGATCCATCAACGCCGCCCAACCGACCCGCCACCCCCAAGACCCGAATGGAGAGCTCATCTCCGTCCAAACGAGCCAATAGCAACCTATCCCCAGAGCAATTCGCCGAACTCGGATCAAACCTCAAAAATAGGCTATCATCAGCCCTAAAGAAGCTTAAAACCAACCAGGATCAGCTGGATCCTAACACGATACCCTCACCCACAAAAACACAGGTGTCGCGTTCATCAAGGGTTGGAAAAGGTCATAGGAGGACTAGCTCAGATTCGCGGGTCCCAATAGCAGCGCCTCCAGTTATATATCATTCAGTATCCACCAGCAATATGCGTCAATCAGCAACACCTCGTCAATCCAGACACAAGCGACGGCCGCTCTCCATTTCATTACCAACCTCAGACCACCACCAACAGCCGGGCTCTCAGAATCAAGCATCGACAAAGGGGTGGTCTGAAGAAGATGAGGCCGTCCAGACGTTAATGTACATGTCGAGTCCGAGAGCACAGCAACCCCCGAAATTCCAATGACAACGCTCATATAAATCTTAGCTCATGCTGGCCATAAGCTATATATACCCTCAATGTATAATACTGTTCCCATCGGTTTTGAAAAGGCCAAATGTAACTGTTAGGCTCCAGGCCAGTGATTTCTTGCGTAATGACCAAACTTGTATCCTTTATAGTCGTCACCTGTTTCTTGTACTAAAGCAATTCTTTCCGTCTTCGGCATAAGCTCCCATGTTTTCGGAGTGTCGATGCAACAAGATAACGGAGTAGCAAAAGAGTACAACTTATCGTTGATAACAACAGATGGTAGCTTTATTTGTGTCCGAAAAGGGGTTGAGCTGTGATTGAGACAAAACGCGTGCTCTGTATGTTGAGGCCCATATTTCAACCAAAAGATTAATGTCCAGTGAAAGCTACATTCCGTTTCCCCTGTTTAAAAATATTGCATTTGTAAAGGCGTTTGGCGAAAGGTTTTACGGTCAAACATTGCAGATCATCGCCAAATTCGGAATAGATTATTTGCTCATGTGTTTAGGAAGAAATGGGTTAGCCCGTTGAACTTGGAACTAGTATATATAATCCCTCTAGTGTGAAGATTCGGTAGCTTTGGCTTCTCCTTTTTCGAGTTGGTCTCAGGGGATTAACCAATTACCAGGGTTAAGGCTTAATACGACATCACAGCTCGTTGTTTCTAATCCACATGGACACAGACTACAGTACTAGGAATATGTCCCCTCCCGACTTTATAACTACGACAAAGAAAATGTTTACCAGCATGAATACTGACGTGCGTTTCAATTGCTGTGTGTCCGTCCTTACGTTATGTTAGATACACTGTTCCGCGGTTGATGGACGTTGTAGAATTCAGTGACGAAGGCAATACGGACTATCAAGTAACAAATTACATAATTAGTTGTATGCCTTCAATTCTTTTAAAGGAAATAGTGCGCACAAGCTCAGACATATCGCAGTATATGAAGCGAATAAGCTCTAACAAGCATACCCGCTAGAACAAGCCAGAAAGAACGTTATCACGTTGCCAGCGTTCGTTAGGTAGATGAAATAGATGAGATTACAGGTCGTCACCAACTACCGAAACACGAATATGTCTAACGAAACACTTTTTCATTGACACAGAAAATGTGTAAACCCTCTCCGAAAAATAATCTACCATGTATAGTATCTAATTATGGCTTTACCAGATTCTCTTGATCTTCATCTGTGTATCCAAGGATATACAACACATCTTTTAGCGAACCCGAATTGATTCGGGCTGGCGCCTGTTTCTGAACCACTGGCTTAGCATTAAACGCAATGCCATATCCGGCAACAGCCATCATAGCCAGATCATTAGATCCGTCACCAACAGCTACAACATCCTTCAACTCTACGCCTTCATCTGCTGCAATTTGTTTGAGCAGTTCTGCCTTGACTCCACTATTAACCAGTCGTCCGGCAGTCTTGCCTGTCAAGGTTTGGGTTTCAGGGTCAACCTCCAATTGATTGGCATATGCATAATCCAACCCCAACTCCCCTTTGACATACTCTGCAAGGGGAATAAAGCCTCCACTCAGCACTGCCAATTTGACTCCGTTTTTTCTCAAGGCGCGAGTCAATTCATGAGCTCCCGGGGTGAACTTAATCTTCTGCTTCAATTCTTCAAACACATTCCCCGGAACGCCCTTAAGAAGTGCCACTCGCTGCTTGAGAGATTCAGTAAAGTCGATTTCACCCTTCATGGCCGCAGTAGTGATACGCTCCACCTCAGGCTCCGCGTTGGCATACGCCGCGATCATTTCTATCACTTCCTGCTGTATTAACGTCGAGTCCATATCAAACACAAATAGACCGCGATTTTTCCGACCTTCTGTAACCTGCAAAGCAATGTCAACCGTGTGCTCTTCAGTCCTCGCATAAAATTCAGTCTTTAGACCACTAAGCTCGGCTGCAGAGTATTCTGCTGGAAGTACAATCAAATAATCTACCACTCGGCCATCTTTACTCAACGGGCGCTTTTCGTTTATGTCCGACTTTATCTCATTTAAAAAGCCCTCTACTACTCCAAGTACCTTTGGATCAATCGCCTTTTCTGTTCGGCTGATGACTGTCAGGCTCGCTAGAGTCATACTTAGAAGTCGGAAAAATCAGCGTCCGGCACGGCTCAACTAACAACCTCGGCTAACCGACTCCGATTAATCCAGGGATTGTGGTGCCGTGCGGTCTACGGCGATGTTACGAAGCCATTTGAGCATGAAAGCCTTTCATTGTGGTCTTTTCAGCTCTGTCACAAGGCACGTGGAACGTATTTGCAGCCGAGCTCCTATTAACAGAAAGGATATAAAAAGGTACATACTTCCCATCCTTGGACTGTGTAAGAAGGTATCGTACATTCTCGGATGTCTCAGCGATTGTGCGGGTGAACGGACAGCTCGTCGTTTTTAATCTGATTGCTATGTGAAAATAAACTACCAAGGCACAGTGAAACCCACAAGATGTGAAGTATGACAAAGACTGGTAACTGAGAGCGACACATTGTTGGAAAACAAATGTTCAAATGCTTACGTGTATCAGTTGAATGCCGTATGGGCACGGCAGCAAGGGGAAGTGTCAGAGGCGGTTAAAGCTGGAAAAAATCAGTCAGTTGGTGCCGTGGATGACACAGTCAAGAACTACAGGTGGATCTACAACTTTACACTGGCAAAAACCTATAAGCAACCTGTACAAAGTAGAACTAAGGGCAACTTCTACTTCCTGTTTATAAGAATCCTGTCTGAAAACGAGTCCTTTCGGTTGCAAAAAGTGGTAGTTGGGGTTATTTAAGGGCAAGATCGACAGCGGAGAAAGGTATGCATTGGCGATCTTCTCGTGAATGATGTCATTATATTGAGCAAAGAATCGTTATTCATAAAAAAGGAGAAAATTCTTTGCATATAACAAAGTGTCTTAGCTCTGTTCAACCACATAACGACTAACGGAGGCAAGGGAAGTGGGAAAAAATGGGCTATCCAGCGGACGAAAAGAGGATCACAAGTGAAAACGGCATTACTGAAGATGTGGAGGTGGGCAGTGTGGAAGAAAAAAGACAGCATGTAGATGTATTCGCACAGACTGAGGATGGGCCAGATTTTAGAGGGGTTTCCACTTTTGGTGCTGCCGCATTAATTATAAAATCTCAATTTGGTTTAGGTGTGCTTGGATTACCCGCAACTTTCCAGGTGCTAGGGTTTGTTCCTGGACTTGTTAGTCTCTGTGTTCTGTGCGTTTTGATTACGTGGACAGGGGTTGTGATTGGAAAGTTCCGTCTGAATCATCCAGAGGTGCATACTATTGCTGATGCAGCCTATATTCTCTTTGGCCGGTTTGGTCGGGAGTTGATGGGTTGCGCACAATGGCTATACTATACGCTCAGTTTTGGTTCTGCTCTCATCACTCTCAGTATTGCTCTAAATACCTTTAGTGACCATGCACTATGTGTCACCGGTTGGTTAGGGATCTGGACGGCTATTTGCCTTGCACTTAGTCTTGTGTTGAGAACTATGAAAGTTTTGCAATGGTCTGGCTACTTCGCGGTCCTTTCAATCTTTTTTGGTGTTTGGATCGTCTCTATCGCCTGTTTAGCACAGTCGACACCAGCCGCGGCTCCTCAAGGTGAACCAATAAATACAAACGTTCAAGCGGTAGCGAGAGGAGCATCGTACTCATCAATCGCTGCTGCAGTAGCAACGCAACTCTACAGTCTTGCGGGAACTACTTCATTCTTTGTGGTTCATGCTGAGATGAAAGATCAGACAAAATATGTACGATCCCTACTTTTGGGACAGGGATTCGTAGTCTTCAACTATCTTGCCAACAGTTGTATTGTATACGCCAAAGTTGGAGATTATGTTGCTAGTCCAGCGCTTGGTTCAGCAGGGCCCCTTATTATGAAGGTTTCCTATGGTGTAGCCCTTCCGGCACTTATTTTCACTGCAATCTTCCAGATACATATTGCCGCTAAGTATGCCCTGGTCCGAATTCTGCGAGGAACTGCTCATCTACAGCGAAACAGTTTAATACACTGGACTACTTGGGGAAGTATGTTAGCACTTTCTGCAGTCATAGGGTTCGTCTTTGCTGGATGTATTCCTTTTTTCAATAACCTAGTTGGTTTGGCCGGTGCTCTTTTGGGCACGAGCTTTGCGCTTATCGTGCCGGGATTCATGACGCTCTACGAGATGGCCTACGGCTATACCCTTGGAGGCAAACACCACAATCCAATCGACTGGTTAAACATTTCCAAAAAATATTGGTTCGCCAGCAAAAAGAACATGATGTTGGCTGCTGTTTCTTGGGTTTGTATAGTCATTGGCTTTTATATTGGCATTACCGGTGTTTATGGATCAGTTGCGTCCATTATCCAAGCCTACGCTGATGGCATCGTGGGCAGCGTGTTTTCATGTGACGTGCCTAAGGCCTAAAAGGCGGCGCATAAGCATAATAACTAGTTCATAGAGTATTTTTAAAGACACAATATACTAACAACCTCGTGGAGCCCAGGTATTTACATGTCGATACCGCATTCAAAGAGTGTCTTGAAGAAAAGTGGTCACATAGCCCAGTTCAAATTATAATGTTCTGACAACTTTTTTTTATCGTATTCTGATAAATGGAACACTTCAGAATACAGATGGTTTAGAATTAGAAAGGTCCTACTGGTAGAGTATGGGATCTACTTATAAGCAAAGAATTTCTCTAGCTAACTTGGTCAGCTTTCACGCAAGCAGCAACTGCCAAAGCCAAAGGTTTTTGGTGTTTGTTGTATAGTTACAGCCCACTTACCAAAAATTTCAATTAGTAATATGCAAATCGCGCTAACGAAAGAAATAGTTTACACAATTCACTTTGAATTTGTAACGAACCATGTATAAAAGAGGAAACAAGGTAGATTGACGAAAAGAATACTTAAATAAAGAATCATGGCAATAGAGCAACCCAAACCTTTGATATCTGGGCTGGTTTCCGCTAGCTCACGAAAAATTTGCAGCAGAAATTTGGTATTCAAGAGAGCTACTGGAGTTCGGTTTCATAGAATTGCTCAACCACGGTTAGGAGGAATCAGGGGGTAAGTATAATTTGGACAACGAACAAGAGCAAGTGACCTGTCACTTGCAATTACATATGGACGCGGGTAAATTTGCAATGGCAAAAGGGGGTGTGTATTAATGGTCTATTCCATGAAAGTTTGCACATCACAGAGAAACGATCTCATAACGAAACCGAACACTTGCGTGAGGTCCTTTCTCTGTCATGGTATCCCCAGTAAGTGGTATATTTAACCAATCAAATGGGGCAGGGGGTTCACTAGACGTAGTTGTACCCAAGTGGATCTCTATGAAAGATCTTCAAACCACGAAGTGGAAATAATACACGAGTGTCGTTCTCCAATACTACAGGTTTCTGGTACGAAGAATGAATGTAATAACTTATAACTTTTCAGTCCTTTCATTCGCAGTATAACCAGTCACCGATCTTGATATCTATAGCGCTGACTGTTCTTAATTAAATACTAGGTATGCACGTTTGACGATCTTTCTCCAGGTCCTCGCACTGCATTTCCCATTTTCCAACTATACTTTCACAGGAGGGGTGTCGGGGCCGATCGGGATTCCGAAGTCCCAAGTTAAGTGAGCGCGATATATCAAAGGCAAATGGAAAAACCGATTGTGGTCTTCTATCTGTCGCTTGCGAGAGAACTTTTGACATATTCACGCATTCAACGATGGTTTCAGAATCAGATCTTATCAGGGTGCGCCCTTGGATCGAGGAACAGCTTCGTTCAGTGTCTGAGGCTGATACCGACGCGTTGACTGATTACGTAATGGCACTTTTGAAGCATGATCTATCACTGGAAGAGCTGCAAAAGCTATGTAACGACCAGCTGAGAGAATTTCTTCATGACAACACAGAGGGGTTTGTCTCGGGGCTAATGGAAGCCTTGCAAAACAACTCATATGACCCCACAGCGGTGAAGCAAGAGGAGTCTTTCCAACAGCAGCCTCAGTTTCACGGACAAGCTCAATTTCGCAATAACTTTAGAAACGGTGACAGAGACCATCTCATGAATGGCGCTGGTGGTAATGGACCACCTGGAATGTGGAGCAATGGTGTCTTCATTCCCATGGAGCAACAGATTCCTATGCCTTCGAACCAAGGGTTTATTCCACCGTTTAATATGATGGTTCCGCCTGGCGGCCGTGGGAACCGAAGAGGTCCTCGCGGTCGAGGGGGGGCTCGTGGCGGTGGCAACCGCCGTGGTCATTCGGACATCTCAATGATCGATCCACAGAACGATTATTCAAATTGCTCGTTGGTGGTTGAAAAGCTACCGATGGAACATTTCAACGAAAACGACGTTAGGAACTATTTTTCGCAGTTTGGAAAACTTGTCAACGTGAAACTCAATCATGGAAAACATATAGCAGAGTTAGAGTATGAATCTCATGATCAAGCAAGGGCTGCGTGGAAAAATCCTGCACCTATCTTTGACAACCGATTCGTAAAAGTGTATTGGCGAAAACGTGAAGTTAAGGGTGAAGAACCTGCCATTGATGTTGAGGCTGTTCGTCGGATTCAAGCCGAGAAACAGAAAGAATTTGAGCTCAAAGAGGCTAAAAAGAGAGAAAATGAAGAACGCAGAAGGCAGATCTTGGAGAAAAAGGCTGAGCTACTAAAAATGAGAAAGGAAAATGAAGAGCTCCTGCTAAAAGCTGCTGAGAGAGAGGGCCGTACTGCTGATATAGATGCGAAGCGTACTACCACAGAGGCTCTACAACAACAACTGGAAGAGCTGAAGGCAGAGGCAGAGAGCCTTGGCCTTCCTACCTCTGCTCGGTCATATAGTGCCCGTGGACGTGGCGGATTTCGAGGTCGAGGTGCTGGGTTCCATCCATACAGGGGCCGAGGTAGGGGAGGGATCCGTGGCGGCGCTGCGTTTTCGCCTTCTAGGTTTTCTTTAGATCTCCGTCCGAAGGGGATTTTGGTACACCCAGTTCCAGGTGACAAGGAGGAAGCGTTCCGTAGCCATCTTCTCTCTGCTGCGGGTGAGTTTGATGATGCACAGCGCTCTGAGCTCAAACCTAACAGTATCTTAATCAAGTTTAAAGATAGAAAAACTGCCGAGAAGTTTTATAATGCGCCCAAAGAAATCCCTGACATGGGGACAGTTGAAAAGGAATGGTATCGCTTCGAAGAACCCCAGCAACCTACGGATAACGACCAGTCAATGACTCCTGATAATGATTCTGCCCAAATAAATCAAGGGGGGCAAAACCAAGGCGAAGCAATGGAAGTCGTCTAATCATGTTAATAAAGCACACGTAATCTACCTTATATGTATTCTATCTTCAATTTTTATTAACATGTTTCAGCGATTCCAGAGTCTGCTATAGCAGAGGTTGCTGCACTATAGATACCTTCTCTCTAATCAATTTAAATAATACGACAAAGAAAACCCATCTAGATTTACAAAATGATTAAATTAAAAGCAACTATCTACCTCTCATGTATGAATATTCGTAATCATTACAGGACTGGAGTTACAGCCAGGACTTAGTGTGTGTTGGATTAGGATGCAGTTAAAACGGTAGGGACCCATGACATAAAATTTTCCCACTGTACACAATTTTCCTGTATTTAATCATCTTTATACCAACTCTCCACCTAACCTGGCATCTTTTCGTCTTACGTCTAGATCTAATTAGGCGTATATGTCTTAAAGCCAAGTGCTGTTGACTACTTTGGGTCACAACCAATATTCCGCCCAACCGTGCGCGGATGAGATTTGGGAAGGACTACATAGTCCCAACTACCAGTTTGATAAATCGTTGGTTTGCCACTTGCAGTTAAGATCCCGGCATGTCATTACGGACTAGAGGGGCTGGTGAGTTATAGAAAGAGTTCATCTTGCGTAAGGTCATGTTAACTAATTTGTTCAGCTAAAAGGAGTTATGCGGAGGTTGGATTCGAAGATAGATATGAATCAGATTCCGATAACACTTCGTACGGTGAGAGTGAGGATGATGACCAGGCCCAAGCATCGGACATTCCCAAATTGAAATTGAAGATTCAGCAGACTCCGTCCATTCCTGTAGCTCCAGAGCCAACGAACACTAATCTCGGACTCGAAAACCCTTACGACAGATTTGTTCCCGACAGTGTCTCTTCCGTTTTTGGCAAGGCTGATTTTTCATACTTGACCTTGAAGCCAGATCATGAATCTCGTCCTCTGTGGATAAACCCAGAAGATGGGCGGATTATTTTAGAAAGCTTTTCACCGTTGGCTGAACAGGCGCAAGATTTCTTAGTTACTATAGCTGAGCCAGTCAGTCGACCGAGCTACATTCACGAGTACCGTATTACAACTTATTCATTATACGCAGCGGTCTCTGTTGGGTTGGAAACCAACGATATTATATCAGTTTTGAATCGTTTGTCCAAAGTCCCTGTTCCAAAGAGCATTATATCTTTTATCCACAGTTGTACTGCATCTTATGGTAAGGTGAAATTAGTTTTGAAGCATAATAGGTACTTTGTTGAATCGTCTCATGCAGACACTTTACAAATGCTTCTTAGAGACCCAGAAATAGGCAAGTTGCGTATCGAAGCTTCAGAGACTACCACTAAGGACGGTTTGGTTACTGAGCAAGGTAAAAAACATGAGCCTATAGTGATTCCTGGTACTCAGCACAACAAAAATAAGGATGGGGAGATTAAAACTGAGAATGAAGGTGGAGAAGAGAATAAGCCAGAGCAGAATACAGAGGAGTTGTTTTCTTCGATTGTGGGCTTGGACAGGGAAGATGATGACGATGATGTGGACGCGGTGCATTCTTTTGAAATTGCTTCTGAATCCGTTGAAGCAACTAAGAAACGATGTCAAGAGATCGATTATCCGGTGCTAGAGGAATACGATTTTAGAAATGACCAAAGAAACCCTGATTTAGATATTGACTTGAAACCTTCTACGCAGATTCGACCCTATCAAGAAAAGAGTCTGAGCAAAATGTTCGGTAATGGCCGTGCAAGATCAGGTATCATTGTCTTACCCTGTGGTGCAGGAAAAACCCTTGTCGGAATCACTGCTGCTTGTACAATTCGTAAAAGTGTTATTGTTCTTTGCACCTCATCAGTATCAGTGATGCAGTGGCGTCAGCAATTTTTACAGTGGTGTACTATTCAACCTGAGAATGTTGCAGTGTTTACATCCGAAAATAAGGAGAAGTTTTCTGGAGATGCAGGGTTAGTTGTTTCAACCTATTCCATGGTGGCAAATACAAGAAACCGATCTCACGATTCCCAAAAAATGATGGACTTTTTGACTTCTAGAGAATGGGGTTTTATCATTTTGGACGAAGTGCACGTAGTTCCTGCTGCGATGTTTAGACGGGTTGTTACTACCATCGCTGCACATGCGAAGCTCGGATTAACAGCCACCTTGGTTAGAGAGGATGATAAGATTGACGATTTGAATTTCCTGATTGGTCCAAAATTATACGAAGCTAACTGGATGGATCTTGCACAGAAAGGGCATATTGCCAATGTTCAATGTGCCGAAGTATGGTGTCCAATGACTTCTGAATTTTATCAAGAATACTTGGTGGCCAATTCTAGAAAGCGAATGCTACTTTACATCATGAACCCAACGAAATTCCAAGCATGTCAGTTTTTGTTGGAATATCATGAACGAAGGGGGGACAAAATTATAGTCTTCTCTGATAATGTTTATGCTCTTAAAGCGTATGCATTGAAACTCAAAAAACCCTTTATTTACGGCGGCACTTCACAACAGGAACGAATGACGATTCTAAAGAACTTCCAGTATAATGATCAAGTCAACACAATCTTTTTATCCAAAGTGGGTGACACTAGTATTGACTTGCCAGAGGCTACATGTCTGATTCAAATCTCGTCGCACTACGGTTCTCGTCGTCAGGAAGCTCAGCGACTGGGCCGAATTTTACGAGCAAAACGCAGAAACGATGAGGGTTTCAATGCTTTCTTTTATTCCTTGGTATCGAAAGATACTCAGGAGATGTACTATTCAACGAAACGACAGGCATTCTTGGTGGATCAAGGCTACGCATTTAAAGTCATTACCCATCTCCACGGTATGTCTGAGCTCCCTGATCTAGCATATGCATCCGTCTCAGAACGAAGAGAATTGCTGCAACAAGTGCTTCTCCAGAATGAGGACGCAGCTGGTATCGAGGCAGGTGATGATGCCGAGAATTTTGTTGGAAGGGGACAAGTCGATGTCAGCAAAAAAGCAGGCAAGGCGAAAGCTAAGCGGGCACCAGGGTCGCTGGCCTCACTTGCGGGCGGAGAAGACATGGCCTATGTTGAATACAACCGCAACAGGAACAAAGAACTCAAGAGCCAGGCACATCATTCCCTTATTAACAAGCTTTATTATAAAAAGAAGAAATAACTTATATATTACTCATCAGATAACGAATTTGATTATTTAAGTCTACATTACTCCCTAGATACACGCTGTTGCAGTAACGAGGTTCAAAGATGTGGCTAATGACTTCAGGCGACCGTTTATACTGATTATACATAGTCAATGCTAAATATGTGTCGAGAAATACTCTACATGGAAAAAGTAATGATTGGAATGATTTCACAAATAACTGTCATATCAAAAGAATGTAATTAAACCGTAGACACTAGTGGGTGATTCTTCGTGGACTGCGTACCGCTCGGATTGGGTCATCTTCGTTTGTATCACTTGCAGCTGGAGTAGAAACTTCGGAAAAGTTCGAACTGCCATCCCAGAAGCTTAAAGGAGATTCTGGACGAACCCAACTGGCATTAGACTCCGTACCTGAAAACGTTCTTTCATAAGTGCTTCCGGCAGCGCTATAATATGAATGCTCTGGTTCAGACGGAAATTCGTACTCCTCTTCATGAGTTCGATGCCTCAATTCATTTAAATTATCGTGGCCCATAGCAATTCCACTAGTAGATGTGGTATTTTTAAGAGCCGACCGCTGATCGACGGTATCAGTATCATAGCCCTCGTCTTCGTCATGAATATGTTTGGAGTCAAGTTCGTACTGAGCGGCATCTCCTGGAGTTGTCAAGGGAGCACGAGCCCGTCCTCCATGCTTCACCTTGTACTCCTGTCTCTTCTGCTTGATGAGATCTATTATTTCCTCGCGACATTCATATAAATACCTTAGTTCGTCCCGATGGGCATATGCAAAAGCTCCCAACCCAACAGCCAGTCCAGCTGCAATTATCGGTACTGTCCAAAGAAAGTTAGATCCTTCAAGAGCATGCACAAACAAGAATGAAGGTACTTACTATGATATGGCATTATTGAGCTAACCAGTGTTGTTGAAACGTCGCTTTATCTGATAAGGGCGGATTTCGGCCCGGTGGGAGCAAGGTACCATTGCCTCAATCCGAATCTGGGGTATATCACAAGTTTTTCTATTCTACAAGACACAGCAGCTTTTGGCAGCTGGTACAAGACATAACATCAATTTCTATTTTATTATGAGATTAGGATAAGATGCAGTTAGTAAGTGACGATGAAGGGAGGTTAATCCTTGAATTTATAGCTTCCAGAAGCCATGGTAATTGTTCCGCCTCTATAAGACCCCTTTTTCATCTTATTTTTATTTTTGGTGAAGTCCTTCCCACGGACCTGTCCCAGCTTCTCGTTGGCAGCCTCTCCCCAAGTACCGGCTGCACCTTTGTATGTATTATCCTGGAGGGCGGGATCTTCGAAGCTGATTTTCGATCTATCGATTCTAGAAAAGTATTTTCGTTCTTTGGGATTCTCCGACTTTGCTTTCTTGCTTGGAGCGGAGTCTGAGGAATCATCTTCAGAACGCGACCGCTTGCCTGTGTTGGTGTCGTCAGAAGAGCTGCTTTCAGATGACGACTTGGATTCCACCGCCTTCTCGGACGATTCGTCGTCAGAGGAATCGGAATCGGAGCTTGACGAAGAGTCGGAGTCTGAGCTACTTGACGAAGAGTCGGAGTCAGAGCTGCTGGACGAAGAGTCGGAGTCTGAATCGCTCGAAGAGTCGGAATCAGAGCTGCTGGACGAAGAGTCGGAGTCTGAATCGCTCGAAGAGTCGGAATCAGAGCTGCTGGACGACGAGCTGGAGCCAGAGTCGCTGGAGTCCGAATCAGAACCAGAACCAGATGAAGAATCGCTTGACTCGGTTTTGGAGCTCTCACGGAAATCGCTCATGGTCTTGTTGTTCTTCCACAACCAGAAGATAGCGTCGAGTGGAAAGTCGACGGTTCCATTTTTTTTCAACTCCTCACTGACGCTGCCCGAAGCCTCTTTCCCGAGAGCCTTGACAGTCTTGGTGTATCCCTTTTTTTCGAGATAATCGGCGACATATCGAATAACAAGTTCCTCTGGAACTGAATTCTTTTGCACTTCGCTCATTGCGCACCTTGGTTGGGTTGGATATAATTTTCTTATCGGGCACGAAATTTTCCATCCAAAAAAAAAAAAATCCTATCCGCGTAACTCATGTACCGCAAATATCATAGAACTGATAACCATTGCCTCACGTCTCAGACCCCGACACTTCTGGTTGAAGCCGAGGCAGCTCTGTTTTACTAGATCTTGGTTACGACGGGGTTCCTGTATTATTGGCTCTGGTTACGCCATTGGGGACTATATGGCAGTCTGATGTAAGGAGCGAACTATAATGCTTTCGTGAGGAAGGATATACTATTGGTAGGGGAACATTTGGGTTCTGACAATCTTCAATTGAACTACCACCTGAGGCTTCGGTTATTCTGAAATACGTATACCATTAGTAAAGATGTTATGAGCGGTGTTCGGCATATCATTAAAGGAAATCCCTGTAAGGTTACGGGAATGGTATTTCAAGGTGGAGCACAAATCGAACATGCTGGAGCGAGCAAGGGTATCGAAGAAACCTCTACCGACTATCGATACCCAAATTGCCAACAAAGAATAAGCGTACGTCAAAGTCGTTGCTTTTCTGATAGGCGAGACTCCTTCTAAGTTCTCTCTAAACAGCTGCCAAGAACTGGTCACTGCTTTGGTAATAGTGCAGAAACATAAAAAACAAAAAAAAAAAAAAAAAAAAAAAAAAAAAAAAAAAAAAAAAGAGATGGAGTTCTATCGTTTTCAGCAGATTTCAGGGAGAAAGATATCGAAGTACTCTCATCGACGGCCAATTCAAAACAGCCGAATAGTGCAATTACCACATTTTTTTTTAATTAAAAGTAAGTTTCTCGCTACTTCTGAACCCTAGATGTCAATCATTCAGCCCTTTGGAGCCCTCTACAGGTTGTTTCAAATAGTTCTCCAGACAAGCCGCGTATAACGCAGCCCCTGATAGATGTAGATCTTGGAGTCTTTCCCCTCACCTTTCAGACGCAGAACAAAGACGGTGTTACCTTGTTTATCCTCTCGTTCTCTAATTCACATAGCTTCCTGCCGTCGTGCCGAGGTTACTATTTTATTCTTCTCTTTTTTTTTTTTTTTTTTTTTTTTTTTTTTTTTTCCAGATTTTAAAGAATCTGGACCCCAGAAAAAAAAAAAAAAATACAGCCTTACAGGCATGCGGCTAATCGGAAGGCACCAATCAATCTGAAACAGAAAGAGCAACGCCGATCGAGATTTGCATTACAACAGCCGTGGCATGCGCTCGAGGCCTGCTCAGGAACGTTTCTCCTGTGTGAAAAGAAACACCCTTTGTCTAAATCACTGTTTTTGCTTAGTTACAAAAAAAAAAAAAAAAAAAAAAAAAAAAAAAAAAAATGCCATATTGGGCAGTCAGTTTCTCAATCTCTTTGGTATTGGCTGCTACCTATAGCTGTCTTCATAACGTGCATATGCACAATTGCGCTCTTTCCCTGTCTGCGGCTAACGCATAGACCAAGAGGCTGACACAGAAAGTGTATAAATAGCCATTGTAAGTCCTGTTATCAGGTTCTTAACTTCTAGTAAAAATGCTTTCTAAGGCTCTCCTTCTTGCTCTCGCTTCCTGTGCACTCTCTCAAGAAGTGTCTTTCTACACCACAATCAGCTATAATCCATGTGAAGGAGTGCCCAATTGTATCATCACTGGTACCATCAGCCAGACACACGTGGTCCCTGGAGGAGTAGAGACCTCTACTATTGTTCCTTCCAACCCACAAACTGGAATGGCCTCCTCTGTCGAGACTTCTGCCCCCATCGAGACACCTGCTCCAGTTCAGTCGTCTGCGCAAGTTGAGACTTCTGCTCCTATGGTGGAGACTCCAGTCGAGTCCGCTCCGTCCTCTCCTGCCGAATCAACTGGTGTTGCACAAACTAACGATGTTGTTAAGATCGGAGCTAGTCTGGGTGCAGTCATTGCTGGAGCCGCTATCGCTTTGCTTTAATCCTATCCCATTTCAACTACTTTCTTCTTGTATACTCGAGTCGTGCAAATATACTATTGTCAGAGAAAAAGAAAAAAAAAAAAAAAATTTGGTATTTTTGAAATAAAAATTATTAATATATAGTCCGATTAATTCATAAGGTCATCATTAACTTTGTCTTCTCGTTCACATTCGTCAAGGATAAAGTTTTCGTAATTCTCAAGGGTGGATTGGATGTGGAGCTTGAAATTGATAATAGTTGAAATCGTCTTTTCAACATCGGCATTCAAACGATCGAGGGAAGATTGAATGGAATGCTTCAACTGGTCGTGCTCAATAGCCACACTTTGGCTCCGCTGGTTTAGTTGTAGCAATCCTTGCTGGGAGGTGACCTTCATTGAATGAAGCTCCCGTTCCAACCGTTCAATCTCTGCGTTGGATGCTGAGGCGTCCGAGTTCATGGTTTCGTAGAGCTCATCGTAAGTAATCTTATCAGTGTTCAGCTTGGCTTCTAACGTTTCCACTTGATCCTTCTTTTCTGATATTGCTTCCGACAGGCGGTCCAATAGTTCCTGTAACCTAATGGCCTCATCCTGAGCTTTGTGGACACGCATGCTAATCTCCTGTCGATGGTTCTGCAGTGCTGGCCGAATAGAATGCTTTAGATCCTTGCCATTGAGTAGCGCATCAGGTCGTTTACCCAAGTTGGCGTTGCTCAGAGGATTGTCCAAATTAATGTCGAAGTCATGGGGGGAATGTGTAGATGAAATTCCCACTCTATAGAGAGAAGAAGAATATTGCTGAATATGCTGTTCCAATGAATCCAGAGCCTTTTGCGCCGTTAGTTCCCGGTCATTTTCGATGCTTGATACTTCGTCCAGTCTATTCGCAATCGACTCCAGAGCTTTGCCTAGTTTTTCCCGTTCTGCATTCATCTTGTCGATGTCGGCCGGAGTTAAACCTTGTGAGGATATCTGCGATTGAAGGGACTGTCTCTCCTGCTCTAACGTGTTTAGCTCCTTCTCAGACGCCGACAGCTCGTCAGTTATCTTTTCCAACACAGACGTCCACTTTACCTTCCTCTGCTCCATTGAATCAATATAGGCCTTGAACTTTACAAGATCGCTTTCTAATGCCTCGCCCTTCTTCTGTAGCGACGTCAAATGGTCGGCGTCCTTTGACAGTTCCTGCAGCTGCTTACGACGACTTTCATTCTCGTCCTCTAGGGCCTGGATTTCATTGTAAACACCTTCAGTGTGCTGTTCAAACTCATGCTGCATCTCCGCCTTGTATTCAGAATAATCGTCTTCATTGGCCAAGAACGCGCCATACGACTTACACACATATCGGGTGAAAATCTGATCCAGTATCATATCCTCCGTCTCCTCCACCCCCTCGTATTGTTTGTTCTCATGTATTTCTAGAGTTTGGTTCAATTGCACCAGCCAATACAGCATGCCCATAAACACGGGCCAGTTTTGACCACCCACTGCAGAGATTTGCGACTTGTTGATTGATTCCAAGTACGGGTATTTGATAGTTTTGAGCAGGAAGTAAACTTCGTGTTCAATGCTTTTTGTAAATCGATAGCCAGGGTCCAGTCTTTTGTAAAGCCATTGAAACATGAGGACAAAGTCTTTCTGTGTCGGAGTCTTCAAGGTCTTTGGAGTGAGCGGTTGTTTCATTTCAATCTCAAACTTGTTCGCTGCAAGGTACTCGTGGATTTCTTGCGCTATCATGGCCTGGTATTGTTTATCTCGTAATGGCCGCGGATCGCGAGTCGGAACACTGGATGGGACTGTCGAGTTGGAAAACTTGTTTAAACCAAAAGAGGATTGTCTAGAGTTCCTTAGACTGCCCGAAGACGAACTCATGGGCGCAATGCTCCTGCGTATACTATTTCTTGGATTATTTCCTCCACTTTCTCCCCGCCCATTTCCATATGGCATCCCCCCGCCTCGGCCGGGCGCAATTGCTATGGACTGTCTGTGGCTGCTTGACGGTAACAGGGAACCATGCTGTTGGTTTGGCGCTAATGAAGGTCGATAAGACGGCTTCCTTAGAGCCGAGGCCGGTTGCGGAAGGGCTGACATATTACCATCCGCCAGGGAAAGGCGCGGTTGTTTAAAGGAATTATAGTCACTGTAGTTTCGATTGCGCTTGCTGGACGCCGGTGCATTCGTGTAAAATGGGTCTGCCATTAATACAGCTTCACTGTTGTCAAATCAAAATATAAATATAAAATACTTAACTAGACCCTTCTACTCGGCCTTTGACATTCTTGGGAGGTTTGTTTACGCGTCGTCCCGTTGCTATGGCAACCACTATGGAGAAACTTGCATGCATGCAAATGTTCAACCTCCCCGCGTGCGCGAAGCGAAGGTGATGAGCAAGAAATGCCTCCGAATGAGGTAGCCGAGGTTGGTTAACAGTAAAATGATAGGGGCATTTCGTGCCAACTTAAGGAGATATTCCACTATAACGGGCCCGAACGTTGTAAAGACTGTTTCAGATCTTCGAAGATGGCGAATTGAACAGTTGAAGCAATCCAAAACCGTTGGCCTTGTTCCAACAATGGGGGCTCTTCATCAAGGACATTTGAATTTAGTATCGCAATCTCTACGGGAGAATGATGTTACCGTTGTTTCGATCTTTGTCAACCCTTCGCAGTTCGCTCCGACTGAGGATCTTAACACTTATCCACGGACACTGGACAAGGACCTAGAAAAACTGTCTAATGTGTCAAATCCAGAATCTGAATTGACTGTCTTCCTTCCGTCCGTACAAGAAATGTATCCATCAGGCATTACTTTAGACGTTGAAAAGCAAACAGGAGCATTTGTTGAGGTTAAGGGATTGAGCAATCAATTAGAAGGTGCTATCCGACCCCAGTTCTTCAGAGGTGTTGCAACTGTTGTGACAAAGCTTCTGAATATTGTGACTCCTGAGAGAGCATACTTTGGTCAAAAGGACGCCCAGCAAAGTGTTGTTGTAAAGAGACTAGCAACTGATCTTCTCCTTCCAACCGAAGTGGTTGTCGCGCCGACTGCTCGGGAGCCAAGCGGACTGGCAATGAGCTCGAGGAACGAATACCTATCCCCTGAAGTTCGTGAGAAAGCAGGCCTTTTCTATGAAGCTCTTTCAGCTGGCCATAAAATATACGAGGATACACATTCGTCGACGCCAAGGAATGAGATTTTGGATGCGGTTTATGCAGTACTGAATCCTTATACCAACCCTGATGCTGACTTTTCTATCGAAGTTGAGTACATCGCATTATCCGACAAGCACAGCCTACAAGAGCTGGAATACGTTGAACCTGGTTCTGGTGCCATTCTCAGTGGTGCTATAAAGGTTCCAAACAGAAATGGAGGCAGGACCAGAATAATTGATAATATTTTTTTCGATTGACCATCGAATTTTGTGTAAATAAGGGTTAACCTCGTGATAGTTGTTGTCTTGAGGCCCCCAAGAGCATTAATGAATCTTGAAACTCCCGATTGTAAGTCCAACCGGCAAATGCTTGTATTACAAATTAAATTAAATACCCCGTCGCTTTATTCGACCGCCAGCCCTACTTCCAGGAAGTACAACTGCCGACTTTTTAGATTTCTTTGTTTTTTTGCGCTCTTCTTCATCCCGCCGTTTCCCTTCTTCATACGCCTGTCTATCTTTCTCAATCTGCGCTTCTAGCTCCATCCTCCGAGAATGCTCTTGCTCTGTGGCTCTTTTTTCCAGTGCGGAATACCCTCGTTGTTTGATTGAGTAAAAGACCCCTCCAAGTTCTGCCAGCCAATACGGATCTACTGCAGTCACCGTTGACATGTACTGCTTTGACGTTAGTACAAGCTCATGATAAATTACATAATCGGGAAGAACACCCAGACCAGATAACGCTGAGGTAGGATGGAGTTGCATTTTGACACTAGTCCGCAAGTTCACATACTCTCCCAGTCCTTTAGCTCTTGCAGCTTGGTGAAAATAGCCTGTACAAATGCACTTGCGGATGATATCCCAATCACCTCCACAGCTTGTAACTTTTGTCCTTTGTCCGCGAGTTAAAATGTAGACCAACTGTTCTCGCACTTCCCTCGCCCGATGAAGAGCTTTCGCGTGTAGAAAGTGTCTGGCACACCATGCATCAGAATATCTATTTGCCTTCCATTGGTTGTAAACATGCAGAAGTGTCAAATGATCAGACTCTGGAACATAAAACTTTTCTCGCGCAGCATCCGATTCTTCTTGCCGTTCTTTTGGTCTGTAAAACACAGTCGGGACAGAAAGCATAGATACTATGGTTAATATCTCTTCGGTACACCCATACTCAATTGACATTATGATGAGCTTAGAAAGAGATGGGTCCATAGGAAACGAGGACATCTTTTTACCGATGGCGGTTAGCCTTCCTACGTTATCCAAAGCATCAAGTGACCACAAGTCGTACAAACTTGATGTTATAGTATCAGCTGGGGGAGGATCCAAGAAATCAAATTGCAACAAATCGTTGACTCCCAAGGACTTCAGCATCAACAAAGTATTCGTCAAGTTTGTTCGTTGAATTTCTGGAATCGCCTGTGCATACATGTCCTCTTCTTCTTCGCGCTCAGTATACAGCCTGTAAGCAGTACCTCTACCAGTACGTCCTGCTCTTCCTGACCTTTGCCCAGCATTTGCTCGGGAAATTGGAGTAATTTGAAGAGCATCCATACCAATTTTTGGATTATAAACTTTTAGCTTCGAAAATCCTGAATCCACAACGTACGAAATTCCGTCAACAGTCAGAGATGTTTCCGCAATGTTGGTGGCAACAACAACTTTTCTTGTTCCCTCTGGTGCAGGTCGGAAAATCTTGGCTTGAAGATCTGCAGGCATTTGCGAATAGATTGGTAAGATTTCTAGTGGACTTGGTTTGTCAAGCATAGAAAGTCTGTCGGCCAAAACCTCGCATGTAGTCTCTATATCCTCCTGACCGGTCATAAACACTAGGATATCGCCTGGTCCTGATGACAAATGAATCGACAAAACCTGCTTAACTGCCGCATCAACATAATCTTCAACAGGGGAATTTTGATGAATCACATCTACTGGGAACGTTCGTCCAGGAATTGTATATTGCGGAGCGGCTCCAAAGAATTGAGAAAAACGCTCAGCGTTCATCGTTGCAGATGTAACAATGAGCTTAAGATCCCTCCGTCTAGGTAAGATTTGCTTGAATAATCCTAAAAGAACATCTGTATTCAACGCTCTCTCATGAGCTTCATCCATTATGATGCAGGAATACTTGTCTAGATCCGGTTCGGCCAGTGTCTCTTGCAATAGTATACCATCGGTCATATACTTAATCTTAGTTTCAGCACTGGTGCAGTCTTCAAATCGGATAGCATAGCCGACAGTACTTCCAAGTTTTACTTCCATTTCTTCACTAACTCTTTTTGCGACACTCATTGCAGCTACCCTTCGAGGTTGAGTACATCCAATCATCCCACGTCTTCCGTAGCCATCTTCAAGTAGGAATTGTGTAAGTTGTGTGGTTTTGCCCGACCCTGTTTCACCAATAACAACGATTACTATGAAAACCATATTAGCATCAATGACCTTATCAATCCAATGCCACGCCCCGATGGCTCCATTATTTCCAAACTCACCTTGATTATCACGAATGACTTGAAGTAGTTGTTCTCTAACTGCAAATGCAGGAAGAAATTGCCGCTGCTCTCGGAGTGACTTCTCGGTTGCAAATTTCGACGTCCCCTTGTTCTCTTCATTATCGAAATTATCCGAGAACTTATTACTCCAACTAGTTGTACCATCTCTAGAATTATTTTCCTCTTCTTCCTGTACACCCATAACACTTCCTAACGTAGTTCCAGCCAAGCTGACGGCTGCGCGTGATTGCTTTTGACGTTCTCGCTGCTGTCTTCTTTCCTTTACCAGAGCACTCCCCCGTCGAGCAAAAATAGCCAAATCACTTTGCGGGTCTTTGACTGCAGGGACTGGGTCTCGTTGCCTCGTGAATATTTGTTTGCCGTCGAGAAAGGGAGGCGTTAAGTTATGAACAAACAGATGAACACGGTCTTCCGTATCATCTTCGAAATCTGCATCCAAGCCACTTTGGCTTATCACTCCTGAAGTCTTCATACGATTCTGCTCCCATATGTCGGAATCGCGTTGTCTTTCAGCTGCTCTTGCAGATATTCGTTTCCGAAACTTGTTCTCCATTTGCTTTTCTGTTTCAGGCTCAATGTACGAGCTATCATAGAAGGGGTTATGCATATCCTCTCCAGCTACATGGCCAAACTCTTCACTGTTATACCAGTCACGATCAAGTGCTTCTAAAGATTGCTTCTCATAAGTTAGCTCCACGTCAACTGGTTCTTCTTTTTTAACATGATGGTCACGACGCTGAAAGCGCTTGCGAGCGTGATCCTTTTTGCCGTTAGTAGGACTTTCAGGCAGAGGTCTCTTTGATGATTCATTAGTCGCATTGCGTTTTTGACGTATTTCTTCAAGCCTCTTGCGTGCAGTTAAAGAGAGAGACGGCCCAACTTCATCAGTTTCATCAGGTGTTTCCTCTTTCTTTATATCTCTCTTCTTAGGTGATCCGCCTCTTTCTTCCTCTTTTATATCAAATTGACTATCCTTTGTTATAACAGATCCTTTCATCCCTGGTTCCGGTATATATAAACCACCACCTTTTGCTTCGCCAGTACCTTTCAACACACTAGGCTGGTCCTCCTCCTTTATTAATGGATCATCATATCCTTGATTCTCATTATAAATTTTGCGTAAGAAGCTGTCGTCGAAATTTCCAAAGATTTTGCAGGCATTGACAAATTTCTCAACCGTTGGCTGAGATTTGGCCAGATTCAAGACTTGTTTCGCGAGATTTTCGTTCACTGCACTACGATTAAGCTGGTCCGCAATGACTACTGCTACTCGATGGACATACTCCTCTGGATTCATGCTCCTACACGAAAGGGCCCTGAAAGCTATTCGACCCGCGATAACAGCTGCGGCTTTTGTTTGGTCTGAAATCTACGGGGGACGTGAGAAAGGTTGGGCTTTGGGAGGTTTGGGAGAGAGAGCGGCCCGGCCGAAAAAATCAAAAATTTCAGACTCCGGTTATTCCATACACTGAGGACAATGCTGTCAGGCACAACCAGCACGCGGGGCACACTTGGATTAGTTAAGGGAGTTCGCTATGCTTCCAACAAGGCTAAACCATTGAATAGGGCTCGAAAAGAAACTCCAACTAGATTTCCAACTCAGTTCAACCCGGTTCGATCTGCATCTAATCCACGCATTCAACTTCCAAAAGGCTTAGTTTACAACCCTGCTCCCTCTGCCCCATCACCGTATGACACTCCAGCTGCATTCTTACCAGAAACAGACAAGCGACAGGTTCGAAAAGATGCCCATCCATATGAAGTTGAACTTATGCCCTCTCTAACACAGAAAAAACAAAAACAGTACAATTTGACTGAACAAGACCTTGTTGAAATCCAACGCCTTCGGAAAGAGGACCCTGAAAAGTGGACACGAAAGGCACTTGCAGAAAAGTTCAATTGCTCAGAGTTTTTCATCTCAATTGCATCTACTCCACACCCCGATCGACAAAAGGAAATGAATAATAGGCTGAATGTTATCAAGTCGCTATGGACTGAATCCAGATATCGCTCTCGTCGTGATCGAGAAAGACGAAAGCAGCTATGGCTTCGCGATGCTCAGTAATATATGTAAATATTGGACACCTGTAAATATAATGCTGCTCTCAGACGCAAGTGATAAAATGTTCATTTTCTTGGTTATATGTCAATAGCTCTTACCTGTATTACTTATTGTCAAGGCATTAAAAAGACGACCAAGTGGACTTATTCTAGCTAGAGTAATCTGGTATAAGCTAACCCACAAAATCACCAAAATCATCGTCAAAAGGGTCACTGCGACTACTCGCTTTAGGTTTACCCGCGGCTGAAGGAGGTGGAGGGAGACTAGGAATGCTAGTGTTTGAATTCGAAGGATCCGGTTCATTTGAGTCCGATTTCGGCAGAGAAGATAGATTCAGGTGAATCTGTTGTCCTTCTTTTAGCGAGAAATCCTTCTTCGGCCGATTGTTAGTCTTATCTTCCTCATCTATACTGGTATGCTTTCTAAAATTTTGTAATGCAATATTGAACTCGAATGCCAGGTTTCTATCCGGGAAACCTAATCCCAAGACAGCATGCTTGTTTCCGTCAACTACACGAATGGCAAAGAAGCGGGATGAATCTGCTACAGGCTCTACGCCTTTTCCTTCAGATGAATAAGGAGCTTTGGCAAACAATTCTCCGCTTTCGGCATCGGTCAAGACAAGTTCGCAATTGAGTACTTTGGTCTCGGAGTTTTCAACTTCCAAGACGGTCAATTTGCCCTTCCAAAGAGGATTTTCAACATCCCATTCTGATGCTCGATGCCCTCTATTGCTCTTGAGGGGTGGAATTGAGTAAATGTAAGCTTCTGGTGCGACGAACGTCACAAGCTCGATGTGTTGCGTGTCGTTAGCCATTTTAATTGACGTTGACAAAACGTCCCACCGGGACATCATCCTTTGACATTGGACAAACTTGCAAATGGGGTTACAGGGCTATGACGACGACGGTACGTTGTTTTGATATAAGGAGGGTACAATAAAAGTCTGACGCATGCCTAGATCTTGTTGATTACGCTGAAGAAGATTTCAGTGATGAAGGTAAGCAGTTTTTCAAGTTTCGGTAGTAGGGTGGCAACTGACATTTTGTAGAGCTGACTCCTGAAGAGGAAGGTAAGCTGTTTTGGGATTGAGAAACTACATTTTGAGGCTAATAAGTGGTTAGAGAGCCTGATGATTGGTTTGGCAGAAGTCAAATCAATGATTGGAGATCGTAAAATCAGTGACGAAGATATAAAAGATGCCTTGTGGTATTACGAGTTTGATTCGCAGCGGGCAGCAAAATATGTTACTGATAAATACGACAAATCAAACAAACCTAAACCCAAGGCAAAACCTGCTGCGCAAACATCTACAAAAGGTATGTTGGAATCTGAGAATGGCGCCGACCAGGACAAGTCTTCTAAAGCTCTGTCAGGTGAACAGGCGAAGTCTACAAAGCTGGTATCTCTGGCAAAAAGTCGAACAGCTGGTAGCGCTAATGCAAATAATAATAATACCAGCAGCGGAAATAGTGGTGCGTCTTCTAAATTGGCCGCACTGGCGAAATCAAGAAGTGCCCAAAGGGAAAGCACAGGGTCGTCCTCTAAGCTGGCTAATCTGGCTAATAAAAGAAGCAATGTGTCAAATACAGGCCTGGAGTCAGTGAATCTCCTTGGCCGGCTATCTTCAGAAAATTCAAAAGCCAGCAATGGAGGAAATGCATTAGAAAAACTAAAACAAAGGCGGAACGAAACTCCTAGTTCACGGTCACCCACTCCTTCTATGATCACTTCTGGCGGTGTGTCCGAAAAGCCTAAAAAGAATGCGCTGCCAATTCCTGCATTAAAGAAACTGCCAGATATCGATTTTGACTATAACGTTTTAGTCCCTGAGATTATTCGCGGTACACCGTCGAGCTTTGGAGCACTGTTCTGTGACCATTCAACTAACACAACTATTTCTCGCGTTGCTAATACTGTATATCTTCCTGTAGATGCGGCCAAGGTCAAGGAAGCGTTTAACAAGCCAAGTCCCGATGATGTAGTACTATCGGCACAGGAGAAGGGGGGATTTTCCGCCAATGCCTCAGCAAACATTGAAAAAGATGTCGCTAATTTATCAATATCTTCTTCAAGCAATAGTGGGACCAGTGGTGGTAGCGTTAAGAATGTTCGGAAGCTAGATGTCGATCAAGAATTGGCAAAAGCTAATCTCAAGCCAACAATTAATTTTGTGGTCATTGGCCATGTTGATGCAGGAAAGAGTACGTTAATGGGACGCTTGTTGTACGATAGTGGTGCAGTTGATCCTAAAATTATCAAGAAGTATGAGGAGGAGAGCAAATTGAAAGGCAAGGGATCGTTTGCTTTAGCTTGGGTGTTGGATCAGACAGAGGAGGAGCGACGCAGAGGCGTAACAATGGACATATGTGTTAGTTCATTCGAAACTAAGGATGCAAAATTTACCATTGTTGATGCTCCAGGCCACAAAGATTTTGTGCCAAACATGATTGCGGGTTCAGCACAGGCGGATTTTGCAGTACTGGTGGTGGATGCAGCTACGAATGCTTTTGAATCCGGATTCTCCTTGGATGGCCAAACCAAGGAGCATGCAGTTTTGGTTCGAAGTTTAGGTGTGGATAGTGTCGTTGTGGCCGTGAATAAACTGGATACTGTTGACTGGCAGCAAGAGCGTTTTGACGAAATTCGAATACAATTGTCGGAGTTCTTGAAGAAGATTGGCTTTAAAGAACAGCAACTGTCATTTATTCCAACAAGTGGCCTATACGGCGATAACGTTGCGACTCAGTCAACAAATAACAAACTCTCTTGGTATCAGGGCAACACATTGCTAAAACAGCTAGAACTCAACAATGAAAAGAGCGAAAGGAAGGACCACAAAAAAGATCTGCGAGTAATTACATCTGACGTTGTGAAGGGTGCTAATACTACAGATATGTCTGTTGTGGGTAGGGTCGAATCAGGATCCATTCAAGTTGGAGAGAAGGTCTATATTTCTCCTAGTGGCAAAGTCGCACCCGTTAAATCATTGCTATGCAATAACGAAAAGAAAAATTGGGCAGTTGCAGGAGACAACATCACTGCCAATTTGGGAGAATTAGAAAAGGATGACGCCCTTGTGGGCGATGTCGTTTGTAACCTAGAAGCGCCTATCCCAAGTGCCAAGCGGTTCACCTGTCGGGTTGTAGTGTTTGATATCAAGAGACCTATAACATTAGGCACTAGATTCATCATTCATCGAGGCCGAATTAATGCACCCGCGAAAATTTCAAAGATCATTGCCACTTTGGATAAGGCGAATGGACAAGTCTTAAAAAACAAGCCCAGACATTTAACCAGCAATCAGACTGCTGTCGTTGAAATTTTACTCGACGATCGTGCTGTTCCTCTAGAACAGTTCAAAGCTAGCAAAGAGTTGGGAAGAATTGTTTTACGAAAGGACGGATCAACGATAGCTGCTGGAGTTATCGATGATATTATAGAATAATAAACTTGTAATACTTCGCGTTCGCAGTGTTTATTCCCTTATCTTGGGAAAGAAAAAAAGAGAGAGAGAGAGAAAAGAACTTAGAAAGTTTAGTTGTATATCCATGACTTGGTTTCCCAACTATTAAATAAATTATACGCTACAACCAGGCATCATAGAAGAGTAACAAAAGACCAAGTATTACAGACGCATAGATAATAATTTTGGATGCAATTCTATTCCTTCGTCCTGCACTGGTCAATTGCTGGTTTGCGGCTGTAACATCCTCAGACGTTTGAAATGCATTTTCTAACAAGGTCTCGATCATCTCATTTTGACTTGACAAGTGATTTGCCAAATCAGTTTGCAACTGGGAAATCTCGTACATAGACTTTTCTGCCGACCGAGCCTTGTCCAATGACAGCTGTAATTCATCTAACAGCGCATTGTTTTCATTTTCCAGCTCCAACTGGAGCTCTGGGGATATCTGCTGCGTGTCGCTAAAACTCCTTTCTTCTACAAAAACCTGAGGGGTGGATGTGCCTTCCGGTACATGGTGAAAGGTGCTCTTGGCTTTTTCCAATTGACGAGACAGCCTTATTTGCTGCTGTGCTGCATGGAAATCAGAAACCTCCTTCAGGAGGTCATTGAGATACCAAAACATACCCGCACGATGCAATTGGACTGTTTTATTGGTCCCTTCAGTCTTTATATCCTCCATAAATTTTGACATGGCTGATCGCGAGTTGTATTTTTCTATCCTCTGGTTTTCCAAATCTTCTAAAGCTCGCACTCTGCCTTTCTGCTGTTGCAGGATCATTCTCGCCTCGTAATCAATCTCATCTCGTTGTTTATCTGTCATCGTTTCTCTGTTCAGAAGTCCTCGGCTCGAATTCGACAGATACGCCTGTCTAATGCTAAGCAAAAACTTGCGCAAATCATTCACTGTCCTTCTCTAGTTCAATCCTCGTCAACCTCGGCTACCTGTTTATGTTGAGTCAATTGCGATCAATCGGCAGGCTTACGCTTCTCACCGAGAGCGAGAAACGATTAATTCCCATAGCTCCGTACACGCAACTGTTATTACGTGGGGATCTCCTGCAAATCAAATGAATTGCCCATTATCAGAGTGTCGCAAACTTACCACTTCGAGGCATTCTTTCGTCAGTTTGTCCGTCTGGCGCGGAGTCTGAGCCACACGGTTGCCGACTTGTCCAGATTCTTCCAGTTTCTGCCTGCTCAGTTCGAAGAATATATGAGTCTGGTCCGCCATGCTACACTGAAGCTTGAATTCGTGTTAGAGAGGTTGATGAAGAAGTAGTTGCGTTACCCGGAGGGCTGCGCGGGTATCAACGCGCAATACCTCAAATTTGAATGATATTTGTGAAATGAACAATTGAAAGATTAACTATGGGATCAGAGAGGAGAGGCTATAGTAGTAGGTCGCCGAGGCATCGAAGCAGAAGCTCACGTAATAGAGTGCGTTCTAGGTCACCAAGAGAGTATTCTAGCAGTAGGCACTATCGGCGCCATCGTGAACGATCACCCGACAGGCACAGGTCCAGACACCATCATCGTCGACACCGCCATCGCCGTGATGATAGTGAGGAAAGACGAAGGCGGTCTTTATCGAGATATAGTGACGGTGACGATGATGAATACGACTATCGCCGAAGAGCAGGGGAGCGTGCTAGCAAGAGTGAGAACGGGTCAACACATAACGACGATAGGCAGAAAAAAGATAATGATCAGGAGGCTAATGATAGGGAACATAGCAAACCGCCTGATGATGCATTGGCTGCGGCCAAAGCCATGGCAGCAAAGATCAATGCTCAAATCGCCGCTCAGTACGGCTCCACAGTTGTAAATTCTGCTACTAACACAATCACTAATGAGACGAATCATCAGACAAATAGCGAGTCTATATCGACGTCAACAGGGAATGAGCCAGCCAGCGATAATGACGAACCGAAGCGCCAACGACAGACAGAATTCAAGCTCCAGAAATCTATTGAGATTAACGATTTGCGTAACAAGTACTTGCTGACCAAGAAAGAAAATCAGGACAAGATCTACGATGAAACAGGCGCAATGGTCACCACCAAAGGGAAGTACTATCCTGATAAATCTATGGCAACGGAGAAAATGCCGCCCTTGTTTTTATCGGTAGAAGCTAATGACCAGGAATCTTTAGACAAGGCTGTGAGCAAAGTCAATGAGTTGATAAACCAAGATCTAGGAAGCTTGGTTGATGAGCGTCGGTTTCGACGGCCTGATCACCAAGATGACTCTGTGGATACGGCTCCAGGGTTTAGGAAATGGCCCGAGGAGCGGGTTGCTGTGGAGATCAACACTCGACGGCCCAGCTATCAGATAAGGGGATTCATTGTGGGGCCTGGCGGACAGAATGTCAAGCATATTCAGAGCGAAACCGGCTGCCGTGTCCAGGTAAAGGGACGTGGTTCAGGTTTTATCGATAGAGTCACAGGGAGAGAGGATGACGCTCCATTGCATGTACATATTGTGGGCCCAGAAGAGGAAGGTGTGCGACAGGCGAAGGAGTTGGTTTTGGATCTAATTGCTGCTACTACCGAGCAGATTTCTGAAAGGGATAGGAGCGATACGAGGGCTCCGTCCATATCTAATGACTATGAAGGTTATTCTCGGTCCCGTTCTTATTCCTCACCTTTTACGTACAACAGTCCTCCGCCTCCTCCGGAACCCAAACTGCCGCTGCCTCCTGCTCCACAATCAAATATACCGCCTCCGCCTCCTCCTCCGTCAAGCCTGCCGCCGCCGCCGCCACTAACTGATCTTCCACCACCTCCTCCTCCGCCACCGACGAATCTACCACCGCCTCCTCCTCCGCCACCGACGAATCTGCCACCGCCACCGCCACCTCCGACAAATCTGCCGCCGCCACCGCCTGCCGCAGGAAGTAGATAGAAGGTAGTTTACTTTGTAGTTACTTATGAATATAAGGCCGGACTGCTAATTACTATGGCTGTCAAGGTAAGCCTCTAACTAATCTTCGACGCCGCCAAGTAGATAGAAGGTAGTTTACTTTGTAGTTACTTATGAATATAAATCGAAAGTGCTAATTAAGCGACTGTCAAGGTAAGTAAGAACGACGTCACCAAAAGTAATAACAATCATACTCTGTGAACTCCGTAAAGTTGAGTGCTTTCAATTGTTACTTAATGCTCGATTAAATGTCAACAGCCCATCATCAGTGTACCATCACAAGTCAAAACCACAGCGAACCAAAGCGACACAAGCAACTTCTGAACCACTTTATTTTGGCTTTGAGCTTAGCTGGTTTAACGCCCCCTCAGCTCTTGGTATCGACTGTTGTAGGCTTTGCTTCGTAGCCTCGGAGCTTTACAGGGTTAGCAATAGTCTCTACTAATATTTGCAGTACTCACTGTTGGCGCAGCTTGTTGGATATAATAAAGAGGCTTTCTAAGTTCTACTAAACGTATTAGTTTTGCCAATTGCCGTCCAGATGTGCTATCTTACCTTCTTAAGATTCGGGGTGCTCTCTTCCTGATCGCTGAACGTTTCCTGAGACTTATGAAAAGCCTGACGACTCTTGTTAGAATCGTATACTACGCAGCGCTACAATAGCTGTCCACTTACTGCTTGGCTGCGAGGAGCCGCCTGAAATCTGATATCTTTAGTCCATGGCGTCGGCATCGTAGGTTTCTCGCCGATCGGCCCTGGGAGAGGGCAGGATATACAGCAGTTGTCGTGCTTTGCCATTCGGGCAATAGTCAACTACCGACTATGTTCAATTCGTGGACGTAATGCAAAAGCTATATAAAAAGAGTCAAAACACAAATCGTCCGGAAGTACTTGGATCATTCTAAAGCTCAAATTAATACGTGGCGGCTATGTTTTTTATGGTTAGATGGTGGCTGGGCTTTAAGCGGCATATTTCCTCGCTTGATCCTTCACCTTTCGGTCGTAAGCTTCACGGTCTCTCCTGTAATCGTTAAATGCCTCGGCTTGAGCTGGAGAGTCCAGATTGGGGTTGTCGAGCAGCTCTTGGATGCCTAATAAGATCTGTTTGACAGTAAGGGCCGGTCGCCAGTCTTCATCTTCGTTCAATATACTCAGACACACCGTGCCTGAGGGATAGACATTTGGATGGTAGAAGCCTGGGGGAAACTTGCATTTTGGCGGCTTTGTGGGATACTCTTTACTGAATGCAATCGTGAGCTTGTACAAGCCAGGCTCCCATTTGGTGCCTGCTTTGCCGGGAATTCCAACGTTCCAGTTCATCAAATCAAGCGACCCGTCTTCGCCCTTGGCTGGCTTAGCATAAAACCCGAAAGGATGGTCCTTTCGCCATTGTTTACTGCTCCAGATTAGTACACACATACAGCCGGAATACAGACATGCTACTTACCGCTCCACTTGCAAACGATTAAGTGTCAATGAAGACATATAGCAGAATAAATAAGAGCAACGGGCTTTTTGTAATTTGTCCTCCTTTAAGGCACACTAACAGCAGTAGATCAGTCCTTGGCCATCTTTCAGGCTGCGCGCGCTGGAAAACAACGCGTTTTTGTTTTCTGTGCGGCAAACGTTGTTGGGTTTATGCCGAGTGGGACCCCCTTGCCCCCAGACCCCTGTGCGCACCCGCGTCATTGCGTTGTTGCCTCGGTAAGACGTCACGTTCAACAGCACGTATCTACCAGAAACAATGAGCGCAGGACGGCCAGATGAAGAAGACGAGCTTGATGAATTGGATGACTTGCTAGATGACTTTGCTGATGAGGTGCTGAACAAGCCCCCTGGAGAAGGCGCAAGTGCCCAGCAACCAGCGGCCAAGCCCGAGGAGCCAGCGGTGAAGACGCAACAGCCTCGCCTCGATGACGACAAGACAGCGGATGATGCGAAGACAAAACCTAGTAGTGGCGGTTTCAAGGACTTTGACCCTGATACGTCAGTCCCCGAGCTGGATGAAGACTTTGCAGCAAAGCTGAAACTGGGGATGGACGAGATTCTGGGAGAAATGGAGAATGATCCAGAGGCCAAAAAGACTTTTGAAGCCCTGATGGCTGGTATGGCACAATCTACTGGTGCTGACTATCCGGGTGGTGCTGACGAAAAGCAGAAGAATACTGATACCGCTGCTTCCTCTGCACCCCAAGGTTTCCAAGACACAATTTCAAGAACAATGAACCGACTGCAGGAGTCTGGGAAGGAGATGGACGAGCAGCAGGCACAATCTGGCAGTGAACAAGACTTCTTGGCTAAGATGATGAAGGAGTTGGAAAATGCATCTGGCGAAAACATTGACATGTCCAACTTGTTAGACGAAATGTTGCAGGAACTGTCCTCGAAAGAGATTCTTTACGAACCCATGAAGGAGATGAACGATAAGTATCCGGAATGGATCCGGAAGAATGAACCTAGTATCCCAAAGGAGGATCTGGATCGTTATAAGAACCAGATGCGCATTGTCAAGGAAATCTGCGACAAGTTCGAAGATCCAGCTTATTCCGACGATGATGAGGCCTGTAGAAAGTACATCTCCGACAGAATGGAGCAAATGCAAAAAGCTGGTGCCCCGCCGAATGAGTTAATGGGCGACCTCACCTCTGGCTCTATTCCTGGCTTTGACTTCAATGAAGGAATTCCTAAACTCCCAGACGAACTAGAAAACTGCAATGTACAGTAAAGTAATGAGTTATTAACTACCTATGCTTTTTTTTTTTTTTTTTTTTTTTATAATTATTATTTTGCAAGCTTCCCCACATTACAACCGTGTACGACCCGCGGGGTCCACGCGCGTGTTCTCCATGTCTACTACGTTTAGGAAATCTCGTCCTCCGGTGCCTCTCCTGGAAAGGAAGCGAGTTCCTATTGCATGTGTGCCATGTAGACAAAGGAAGGTTCGATGTCAAGGGGGCATACCGTGTAATCGGTGTGCTAAAAATTCAATTCCTTGCAGCATAAGTCAAGCCAAACCGGAGAGCAAATCGAAGGCGAGCTCAAATGCAAATTCTAACTACATTCAAAGGTTGGAAAGAATAGTTCGTACAGCATATCCGGAGTTTGTGGATATGGAATCACTTGAGTCAGTTGAACGACGTCTTTTTGATCATACTTTGACGTCTTCAAAAAAGCAACAAACTCGTACTGTGTCCGAAGCCAGTGTAATAAAAACCCTCCAAAACTATTTTACTGGCGAACCCACTACTAAATCTAAGCTTCCTCCAGAATACTACCCCCAGACTGACGAACCACATCCTGAATGGAGGGCCACAGTGGATCGATCGCTCACTGCACTTCCATCTAGAAACCAAACAGACTTCCTAGTCTATGTGTTCCAGAAACATTGTGAAACAAACTACTGTTATATCCACCCGTCCAAGATCCACGATGTCGTCTCATGGGCTTATGGAAACGATCCAGTAAGCTATCGCGACGTTGGAAAGCTTGTAACACTCTTCGGCGTAATGGCAATCGCTAGCCAATTTGCGTATTTAGAAAGAGACTCAATTGATATCCATGGTGACCAAGAGCCAGGGCAGGCTTACTATAACGCTACCCTTCCGTTGTTGGGCTATTTATTCCTTTCGGATGTCTTCGAGACCATTCAGTCATTCCTCATAATCGGTGTCTATCTTCTGCCACGAAGGAATATTGACGCTGAAAGGTCCTACATATACCTATCACTAGCAGCCAAGCTAGCGCTCGATAATGGTTTCTACGATACCCAAGATGAGTTGGTTGAGTTGTCTGAACACTTGGAGCTACGAAACCGCGTGTGCTGGACTGTATACGTTATTGAACGAAAGTTGGCGCTGCAACTGGGCAAAAGTGAAGTCGTTCCAAATGACCGTCTGAATCTTCCGCTTCCAAAAGACAAGTTTCCAAGCTTAGTATATAATGGAGAAAGCAATGTGTTCAACCAAAGGTCCATCATTTCTCTTGAAAGGGATTTTTATCCTAAAATTGTGCAGTTGGTCTATGGCGAACGAGATCTGTGCGATGCTAAGCTAGAAAAAGAGGTCGATAAAATTCTGATGGATTTGAACCGCTGGAAGCTAGAGGTTGATGAACATGCCACCTTAATTGACACCAATTCACGTTTGTTCAGAGGTAATATCCACCTACATATGGGTTATTATCTTGCTGTCATTTACCTCTGTAGACCGTTTATGCTTTATCGGCTACAGAACACCAATGAGCAGGTTCCAACTGAGTTCTTCGAGAAAATTACGCATCGCTGTGTCCAGGCGGCAATTCGGTTAGTCTCGCTTCTGCATTTTATGGACGCGATCAACGTACTTGGAAGATACTCAGGGTCCGACTTGATATTCTGTGTTCAACCCATTTATGCTCTTCTCGCCAACAATATTCTTAATGGACGGTCGGAACCGTGTGACCAAGCGCTTCATGACGCACTGCAATGCCTCAGAAAGCTGATGGGCAAAGGTGCTAAAGCAGCTTATGATTTGATAACAAATCTAGAAAGGTTGGTTGAGCACTCGTGGACCTCAACGATGACAGAATTCAATTTCCAAAACGACATTTTCAATTATTATTCTTTCGAACAATGGGCGGATGATATATATGCCCAATTTCTCAACTGACAGCATCCCCATTATTTCCTCCGTCTAATATATTGATCCTACTGACTATAAGCTGACAACAAAACATGCCACTCAGGTCTCGAAGTAAATCCAAGTTGATTGCCCTATGCTTAGGCTTTCACTACGTCTACCGGTAACTTGTCCCATGAGCTTTTGTAGACACGGCCATTCTTGAGTACAGCACGAATGATTTCTGGCTGATTATCTAAAATAGTGATATCGTCCAAGGGATTCTTTTCTAAAATAATCATGTCGGCAAATTTTCCCTCTTTGATCTGACCAAGACGGCTCTCTCTAAGCATTTCAGCAGGGTTGATTGTTGCCTGTTGGAGAACTTCCAAGGCTGAGAGCACCTGAGATCGAAGGGTGAATTCACCTGACTGGTATCCACCCAAAGGACCAAGTAGATCAGATCCATAACACACCTTGACACCAGCCTTCTTAGCAATAAGGAGTGAGTTGAGACCAGCTTCTAAAACCTTTGCATTCTTCTCCTTGGATGAGGGTGAAAGAAAGTTTGAGAACTGATTACTTCCCATAATCTTGTAGGTGATTAGAGTCGGGGTCAAATATGTCCCCGTTTTGGCCATGAGGGCCGCAGTTTCTTTGTCAATAAAGTTGCCATGCTCAATTCCTCTGACTCCATTTTCCACACAATGCTTAATAGCTTGAGGAGTGTATGCATGAGCAGTAGTATATGTTTCTGCAAAGTCAGTAACGGTTGTGATAGCTTTAATCTCCTCAGCAGTAAACTGCAATTGAGTTAAGCTATCTGCGGGAGATGCAACACCACCACCGCCCATAATCTTAATGAAATCAGCTCCCTTCCTCAGCTCGTCTCTTGCAGCTTCAAGGCACGCCGGGACACCATCACATACCCTGCCAAATGAATTCAGATGGCATTGGCATGTATGTGATTCCTCCTCCTCAGGATCTCTAAAATCTCCATGCCCCCCAGTCTGTGAAAGGGCCATTCCAGAGTAATACAGACGCGGCCCATGAACTAGATTGTCATTGATTGCCTTGCGGATTGTGAAGTCAATTCCACCGGTATCTCTCACCGTGGTGAACCCTCGCGAAAGCATTGTATTGCACACATTGTCAACTAAAAGCTGAGCAGACTTTGGAGTTCTGGATTTGATGGCACTGAGATTTGCTTCTCCACCAGGAGCCGCAAAAATGTGTACATGACAGTCGATAAGGCCAGGACAGAGGAATTTTCCTCGGCAGTCAATCACGGTATAGTTGTTCTGGTCGATTTCAATGTTTTTCCCCATCGTTGAAATCAGACCGTCAGAAGTGAGAACTGTAGTGTTTGAAAGGCATTTTCCTGTTTCAACATCAATCACATTAGCATTGGTGAATGCGTAGTTTGTTATTTTTCCCGAGTCCCATGGCTTCATCAACTTTGGAAGAGGAATTTCTTTAATTTCGGACATTCTTGCTAATTGACAATGGATTATAGAACCATAGTGGAGATATCATGCCATTTTATAGGAAGATAACCCCACACCGGGTGTCGTACCCGAAGTTACCGATCGTCCCCCTGATAAGAATTATTATCCACTCGTTGTGGGAGACGGTTAGTACTAGGTCGAGGGCAATAAGAGATGAGAAACAGTTCGTTTATAATCCCTTTAGAGTGCTCTTTTTATTTAGTGCTCTAGGTTGGGCTAGTTTTGGTTAACGCTGGATCTTTTTGGAAAACAATCCCGTTATCTCGCTTATCTGAGCAGCTCCCCCGCGTGGGATACAGCGGGTACAGTAGCCGCTATACGACTTCTGCAGGGTTTGCCCACCGATGTTATGGGACGGTGAATGGTGACTCTTGCACGTCATTTGCGGGGTGTAGCTCCGTCGAGAGATATAAAGTCGACGTAATCCGCTATCGTAGCTGAGTGAGGGGGCCAAAAATGACAGCGGAAGAAGTCATTGAGAAAAACGAGGCAACCAAGAGTGAATATGAAATCTGTGACTACACTGAGCAAGAAGAAAAGGCCGTAGTCCGAAAGATTGATCGAGTGGTCCTGCCGCTGATTTGTTGTGCCTTTTTTACGCAATATCTTGACAAGCAAAGCTTGACATACAGCGCAGTGTTTGGACTGATTGAAGACTTGAAAATGTCGGGAAGCGTTTACTCCTGGTGTGGCAGCATCTTCTACCTTGGACAGTTGGGATCGCAATTTGTGTTTATCTATCTCATGAGTCGGTTTCCCCTGTCAAAGTTAGTAGGAATTACTATTATCATGTGGGCCGCAGTTTGCTTGTGTCTAGCTGCGCCTAATAATTACCAAGGCTTTCTCGCGGTCCGGTTTTTTTTGGGCGTCACTGAAGGTTGTGTGTCCCCTGCGTTTGTCACAATTACAAGCACCTGGTACCGGAAAAAGGAGCATGGGATGCGGGTGGCATGCTGGGTATCAATGAATGCACTGGCCCAAGTCATTGGTTGTCTGTTGATGTATGGTATTGGTCGACAGTCCCTTGCACTCGCTCCATGGAGGATCATGTTTTTGGTGTGCGGAGGAGTTACATTGACCTTTGGAACTGCCTTCATTTTGTTGGTTCCCGTCCGCCCGGATAAGGCATGGTTTCTGAATGACCGTGAAAGGTTTATTGCTACGGAGAGGCTGCTTCGAGAGTCCGACGGTGGAGAGCGCTCCAGCTTCAATTGGAAGCAATGCAAGGCTTGCTTAAAACATTGGAATGTGTGGATGAGCTTTCTTTTTGGATTCTTGGTCACAATTCCAAGTTTTGTTATTACCTTTGTTTCCCTCATTCTTGACGATTTTGGATACGACAACTTGGAGAATGTTTTATTTTCGTCTCCTTCGGGTGCTGTCCAATTTGTTGTTCTTTGGTTGGCGGTTGGAGTATGTATGATATTCCCCAAGCACCGGGCGTTTGTTGCCTGCGGATTTGTTCTCATTCCTGTAATTGGAAGTGCTCTATTGTTACGACTGCCACGAACAGCTGGATGGGGTATAATTGTCTCGTCGTGGCTGGGATCGTGCATAACTGCGTTCATGTCCATTCTTCTAAGTTTAAACGCCTCGAATATACGAGGTAACACAAAGAAGTCTGTTACTAACGCCATGTTCTTTATTGGGTATGCAGTGGCCGCAATTGCAGGCCCTCAATGGTGGAACTATTCCAAAGACCCTAGCTTCCACATTGGTCTCACTGTTAACCTGGCTATGCTAGCCTTGCTATTCGTTCTAATCTTGACTTACTATGCCATATGTGTGTATGAAAATAGACGGCGAGAGAACCTTGGCTTTTTGGCTGAGAATATGGTTGTCAGTTCTGACGATGACAAAACTGACATGGACAACCTAGCTTTTAGGTACTCTACTTAGATGACTGTTAGCATTTGCCTAATATACCGGATTCCGTTGTCGCACAGAGCTTTGAGATTGCTTTAGCCTGGTTTCCAAACGGGAGACCTCCGCCGTTTTTATAATAAGCAGATGTATTTTTAGCAATTACATCATCTGTTATGTGTCTTGTCAGCAGACGCCAACATGTGACCATTTTCCATTATTTGCAAGTTTAGAATACTAATTTAAATTATATATGAGTGTTGGTTTGGTGGTATATCTATACATACACCCACGAAAGAGTATACATCTATATATGGACATGTATATATATATATATATATATATATATATATATCTGCGTAATTCACACATATCGCCCTTCATTCTACTGCCCAAGCCTTTACTATCGCTCGACCAAGAATGGCCATTATTATAGATATCCTATGCCCCCCACACGGCTGACGTCGGCCCGATCGGTGGAATAAGTATCGGCCTGGCGCCAGCAGATCAACCACCACGAATTACCATGGCTACCATCTGTAACGAAAAGGTGAAATTGAACAGCGGATATGAAATGCCCATGCTCGGCTTAGGCACTTTCCGAGCCTCCAACGACGACGGGTATAAGGCTATCTTGCATGCGCTCAAAGTTGGGTATCGCCATGTCGACACCGCGTCAATGTACGAGAATGAGAGAGAGGTCGGCAAGGCTATCAAGGACTCTGGAATTCCTCGAGAGGAAATCTTCCTGACTACGAAATTGAACAATCGGGACCATCGCCATCCGGCCAAGGCTCTGGATGAGAGCTTGGAGCGTCTTGGGGTCGATTACGTCGATCTCTACTTGATGCACTGGCCCGTTCCCTTGAAGGATCATGGTTCCGAAGTGATTCCCCGTAATTCTGACGGCTACCGTGACACCGACTTTGAATGGTCTCATGTCCAAACTTGGGAATTGATGCAAGAACTTCCGAAGACTGGTAAGGTGCGCACAATTGGTGTGTCCAACTACGACACCGTCCTTTATGACGAATTGCTTAATGCATCCACCACCAAAATTGTCCCTGCAGTCAACCAGGTGGAATTGCATCCTTACTTGCCCGAATACAAGCTTGTCGAGATTTCTCGAGAGAAGGGTATCGTCCTAACTGCCTATTGTCCGTTGGGAGCCGCCGAAGTGCCCGTAATGCAAGACGAAGACATTGTTGCGCTTGCTGAAAAATACGCCGTCTCGCCAGCTCAGATTGTGCTCTCATGGGACATCCAGCGCGGTGTCGCTGCCATTCCAAAGAGTGCGACCCCGTCCCGTTTGGAATCCAACCTCAAAACAGTCAAGCTAGCCTCCGAGGACCTTGAGCTTATTAGCAACCTCTACAAAAAGCAGCACATCAGACGGTGCCGCTTTGAATGGGGAATCAAAATCCACAACGACGACGAGTGGTATGATGGTAACCCTCCTCCAAAGAAATAAACATATATATATGTACTATGTTGTACCTGCTCTGTATGAAATTGATAGTTAAACAGCCCACAGACGCGCTCAATCAATACCCTGGCCTTCGCCATGTTAAATATACATGGCAACTTTGTGGAGACGGCGGACAAATTTCGACCGACGGAAAAAGCCCGGTTTGCGCAAATTGTCCGGGCGGCAGAACTACAAAAGGACCATCGGCGGACGACTGCAACCTGAACACAGCGATTTCCAAAGAAAACGGTGGACAGCGTCCTCAGGAAAGGAAGTTGAGAAGCAAAAGAGCCTTACATAATAGCGGGTACAGGGCATTTATGTGGAGGAGGCTTTTGCGGCATCCCACGCGCCATCGCCGATCCCAAGTCCTCACCTTCGACACGTATACACACATAATAATGTCTAAATGGCGCAGGACTATCATTGCTCAACACGGCACATTCAAAACAACAAAACAGCCCCTAAATGATGGACCACAAGCACTCCTCTTCCAGCTACGCCGGAGGAAAGGAACGATCCACTTTGAGCCCCGTTTTACTCGGTGTTTTGGACCCGAGTTAATCCAGATAAGGTTTCAGGATGCATAAATCTCAGCCGTGTATCCCACGTAGGACCGGCCCCCCGGTGAGGGGAGATAAATCAGCAATAGGGCCAGCGGGGAAAGACCGAAGAAAAATGGCGAATATAAAAGGGCCGCCAGCTGTCGGCCAGCAAACGGGTATAAGTGCTGAGTTGTACAAGACACTGCAGAATTAACACACAGAAAAATGTCGGTTTCAATTAAGACCTCTACTGGTGGCGAAGTGACCGTCAAGACTGGACTGTTCATTAACAACGAATTCCGACCATCCAAGGCTGGTTCGGAGTTCACCACTCCTAATCCAGCTACTGGCGAGCCATTGGCCACCATCAGCGCTGCCAGCCCCGAGGACGTGGACGAGGCAGTTGCCGCCGCCCGAAAGGCTTTCACTACCACCTGGGGCAAGAAGAGCAAGCCGTCTCAGCGGGCTGAGCTTCTGTACAAGTGGGCGGACTTGATGGAGGAGGACAAGCAGAACCTGGCTGAGATTGAGAGCAGCGACAATGGCAAGCCGGTTTGGTTTGCTCGTGACATTGACATTTCCGACAGTATTGGCTGCATTCGATACTATGCTGGTCTTGCCGAGAAGGTTGAGGGCAGAACTATTGAACAAGAAGAGGGCGTTAAGCTTGCCTTCACTCGTGCCGAGCCAATTGGCGTGTGTGGTCAAATCATTCCATGGAACTATCCAATTCAAATGTTTGCCTGGAAGGTCGGCCCAGCCCTCGCCGCTGGTAACACCATTGTCATCAAGCCAGCTGAACAGACTCCTATGAGTGCCCTTCGTTTGGCCGAACTCGCTGAGAAGGCTGGTTTCCCTCCAGGTGTGATCAACGTTATCAACGGTACCGGCGCCGTCACTGGCCGAGCCATTTCCAGCCACATGGACATTGACAAGGTCGCCTTCACCGGTTCTACCGTCACTGGTCGGTCAATTATGGAATCCGCGGCCAAGAGCAACCTCAAGAAGGTGTCCCTTGAGCTCGGCGGCAAGTCGCCGGTTGTGGTGTTTGACAATGCCGATCTAGAACAAGCTGCCAACTGGGTCAGCATGGGCATTCTTTTCAACCACGGCCAGGAATGCTGCGCAGGCTCTCGTCTGTTTATTCAGGACACCATCAAGGACGACTTCCTCGCTCGTCTCAAGAAGAACTTCGAGGCCCACCAGGTCGGCGATCCACGGGACATCAAGACTTTCCAGGGCCCATTGGTGTCCAAGCAACAGCAGGAGCGAGTTCTTAACTTCATCAAGTCTGGTTTGGACCAAGGAGCGAAGCTCATTACTGGAGGCGAGGAGAGACTTGCCCATTTGGACTCGAAGTTTAAGAACGGATACTACGTTGCTCCAACCATCTTTGCTGACTGCAAGAAGGGCATGAAGATTGTTGACGAGGAAATCTTTGGTCCAGTGCTCTCTGTGCAATCCTTCAAAACCGAGGAAGAAGCCATTAAGTTGGCCAATGACACTACCTACGGTCTTGGTGCGGGTGTCTTCTCATCGGACGCGTCTCAATGCATGCGCATGGTTCATGCTCTCGAGGCCGGCACTGTCTGGTGCAACGAATACGTTGCCCTCAGCAACGCTGTTCCATTTGGCGGTATGAAGCAATCCGGCTTCGGCCGTGAGTTGGGCATTGAGGGTCTCAAGGAGTACACTCAAACTAAGGCCATTCACTGGAACTACGGTGGCAAGCTCTCCTGGCCAATTGACGGTACCACCGAGTAAGTAAAAGGATAATTTATCTAATATAGAACGGAAATAATGACCAAAAAAGCCGCAATATATGATGTTCATGAGATTTCGGAGTAAATATATACAAGGTGGGAGTTATTACAGAACAACAATGGGCTTGTGGAGCAATCAGGGCATAAAGGCCAAGTGAAGGCGAACGACATTAGTTCAAAGTTGTGGATGGAAAATAAAAACTCGATTTGACATATATGAATTACTTTCGTTGGCCGTACGCTTTGGTGGCGTAGTCGCCGTTGATGCAGATAACATCTTCCTTTCTGTAGTCGTACTTTCCAGAAATGTACGATTCCAAGATGTCCTGGGTGCCCTTGGCGTATCTAATCTGGGCATCCAAGCAGGTGCCTGACATGTGTGGAGTCATGGCATTGCCAGCTCCGTACTTGTTGGCCATCGATCTCCAAGGATGGTCCTTGGGAGCTGGCTGTGGGTACCACACATCACCACCGTAACCTCTCAATTGGCCGGACTTGAGAGCATCGGCCACATCTTGCTCGACACAAATGGCGCCTCTAGCAGTGTTGACCAACCAGGAACCCTTCTTCATCTTGGAGATGAGGTCCTTGTTGAACATTCCCCGAGTCGACTCGTGCAGAGGACAGTTGATGGTCACGACGTCAGCCTGGCCGAGCATTTCCTCAAGACTTTCAACCCGTCGAGCACCCAGCTCCTTTTCAAGGTCTGCCGGCAACGGCTGGTAGTCGTAGTAAAGCATCTCCTTGACATTGAATGGCTTCAGTCGCTGCAACACCCTGTAGCCAATTCGACCAATGCCAACCGTGGCCACCACCTTGTTCTCTAAATCAAAAGCGTCCTTGGCCACACCGGCCACATCCCAGCCACCATTGACTACCTGTTGATGGGCAGGAACAAAGTTCTTGACCAAGACCAAGATGGTCATGACCACATGCTCGGCCACAGAAACAACGTTGGATCCAGTGACTTCGGCCACGGTGATGTTGTGTTCGTTGGCAGCATTGAGGTCAACGTGGTCAGAACCGACGCCAGCAGTAATGCACAATTTGAGATTCTTAGCTTTCTCAATTCGCTCGCGCGAAATGTATCCCGGATGGAAAGGAGTGGTGATCACAACCTCCGCATCCACAATGTGCTTATCAAGCTCGCTATCAGCACCCTCTTTGCTGGACGTGGTCACAAGCTCGTGTCCCTGGTCCTCGAGCCATTTGCGGATCCCCAGCTCGTTCTCAGTGCATCCCAGAAGGCGGGATTCGTCCTTAGCGTGGGACCCAGCGTCGTACAGGATAAGTAAAACCTTCATTGCAATTGTTCTTGTTACTACACACAAGTAAAGAGAAGAAAAACCCTGGAACTCCACCCCCTTTTATACTTGGCCAGCTATAACCTTGCTCGTTATCCATCCTCCATCGTGCGCCGCACGAACCTGGCGGAAGTAAGAATCCGATTACTCGTTTTAGCCAAAAGGTCCCTTACTCCACCTGAGCCTCACCGCGTTCCGGTTGTCGGGGGTGCGCCGATCACTCATGATGGTGGAGAAGCAGGTGGAGAAGGGTTGTGGATCGGGGAGGCCACTTTATTTGGTTGGGGGTTATTATTATTTGTTTATTTATTTATTCATTTCTATTTTACTTTCTCTCGTCTTCCTGTTGCTCAGTGGTGGTTGATGTTTTTGTGACCAGAGAAAGGGGGAGTAGTACTTGACGGTCAATGGAGTTGGGAATAGTCAGTGTGGGGATAAGAGCGTGCATGCATAATCCTGCGAGTGCGCCTCACGACACGGATTTCCGGAGGCTCGTGTCCAGGTTAATGAACAACAGGCAAGGGACGAAGTGAGGCGGGAGCCTCTCAATCGGAAGATCACGATCCGTGGTGGTTCCTTAGGTCCAAGTTACGTGTATGGGTTAAGGGGGAGAGAGAAAGAAACGGCATCGGGACATCCGAATATACAGTATCCGTGTTATATTAATACATCATCTTAGTTGTTCATCAATTTGGGAGATTTCGGCATTAAGACTAACCTCCTCGACGGTTTTGACCAATTCCTTTGTGCACTTGGCCATGTCGAAGGAGATGCCAGCAAGACGCTGTTTGAGGTGACGGTCAGGATGGTCCTTCTCATCGAGGTGGTCAGAGTCAGTTCTTAGGTTTGCCATTCGTTGCGAGCAATCCGACAGGTTGGCCAGAATGTACTGCCCCTTATCTTTCAATTGCCAATTGCGAGTCTGGTCCATCGACGTTCCGGTGGCCTCGATCATCTTGTTGACGGAGGAAGTGATGTTGTCAATATGCGGCCGCAGTATAGACATGATTTCGTTATCGCGAATGCCAGTCAGCAGACTCTGGATCGAGTCAATAACGCCAACCGTCTTCTCCTCCAGATAGCCTTGCAGCTCGGCCACGGTGTTGTCTGGATCGGCAATGTCAAAATTGGACACCGCCATGGACATCTCCTTACTGTTTTGGGTTGCAAACCGTTTCTTCACCGTAATAGGAACATCAGGCTCCTCCATGGAAACTTGATCCATAGAGGCCCCATCGGAAATTCCCAGTCCGACTTTGCCTACGTCATCATCCTCGACCTCTTCGCCCTGGTAGGAATTCGGTCGGGGCGGTGGCGTCTCTTCGTCCAAATCAGAGCCAGGACGAACCCTGGCAACTTTGACTAGCTCGACTACAGCTGAAGACAGGTCAGATGCGGCTGCGTCCAAAACTGACATCGGGGCAAGACCTCCGGACGTGGCATGGTTGCGTGTGGTGGTAATAAGATGATTGGCAGTGGTGGAAACCAGCGAAGTACATTGGGCAAGTTGCGACTGCTCTTCTGAGTCAGTTGCCCGGTCAGCACCGTCTGTTATATCCTGAGTAACCCGGCGTGTGGCCACCACTAGGTAATGCAAATTATCGAGGATGTTGGCTGAATCAGATCGGGACTTGACCAGAAATTCGTCCATGGCAATTTGAAAGCGCGTGACACTGGAGTCGCGGATCTTGCCATTCTTTTCATCATAGTAAGGACTGTCTTTCTCGATGGGCGCTGTCGACGGCTGAAACAAGTTGCGGCCGCCGTATGTAGACGCCCGCATGTCTCGCACTTGGCTTTTTGCACGCATATATCGAGACTTCCACTCTTGAGCCTCAACCTTAAGTTCCTGCAATTTGCCCATGTCCATTTCTTGGGATGCTAACGTCCGCATTTCCTCCAAAAACATGGACGCTTCGTGTCGAACCTGGTCCGTAATCTTCTGCTGTTCTTCCAGTTCCTTCGTCAGTCGTTCATGATCCTTCTTCAGCCGTTGGTATTTCTTGCCCACCTCCGGGTCCTCCTGAGCCCGCTCGTAAAGTTCCCGATCCCGACTGTCACGCATGTTCACGTTCTCTGCCTCAACATCAGCCAATTTCCTTTCAGTGTCGCGAAGCTGGTCCTGATATCGCGCAATCTCCGCTTCATAGCGGTCCTTCTGTTCCTGCAGTTCGTCGTTCATTTGCCCCTTTTCATTCTCCAACTCCTCCACCAACTTGTTCAGGCGAGAGTTTTCTTCCACGAGAGAATCCTTGACCCTTTCAGAGTCGGCTAATTGCGCCTCCAGCTTGTTGATGCTGTCGTCCATCCGAGAGCCCTCGGCCACTAGCATCTGGATTTGTTCATCGCGGTCTTTAATCTGGTCTCTCAAATCCATTTCATCGCTGGACAGCCCGTTTTCCGGATACATTGTAACCGTCTCCGGGGGAGTAATTTGTCCTGATAGATTATTATAAGTAACATTAGTATTGTCCTCGTCGTTAGTATTTTCCTCCGTCTCCTCGGCTATACTGTCCAGAGTCTTGGGTCGTGGTCGTTCGTTGTTCATTTCTTGCTCTTCATCCTCTTCATCGCTGTCGTCTTCCTCCACTAACGTAGACTTAGTGGGAATGATGGTGGCCTGTTTCAACGCCTGCTTTTGGATTTCCTGGTCTTTCCTGAACCGCTCTTCGGCCAAGTTCGGGTACCTTCGTTCAATCTCATAAAAAATATCTGTAGACAAGTCCTCAAACCGCGTCGCCGATAATATGGCAAGTTTCTGTCGAGCTTGGTTTCGTTTCGGGTGTAGGTCTTCTCGAGCCGGTAAATGCTGTGGTCGAGAATCCTCGACTTGGCTCCGTCGCTGCAACTCGTCATAGACGTCTGTAGATAATTCGCCAAATTGAGCCATGGACAAGTTCAGCAGCTTTTGACGTGCCTTATTCGCTCCGCTTTTCTCTTTCAAACAGTCATTTCCAAGAAAGTCCAGAAAAGCCTGGTGGTAAGTGGCTATAAACCGGTCCCCATAGTCTTGCTCCATTTCGCCATTCGTGTACTCAGCTGTCATCCTTAAGAATAGAAGAAGATGTAAACTAGAAGGGAGAAGCTAGTGGGAGGGGAAGGAAAAAAAAGGGGGTCTTGTCTTAGTCGAGGTCTAACACAACCTCCCAAACGGTCGCTGAAAAAGCCAGTGGCTGGTTCACCAAATCCAAAAGCTACGAGTAGTACCAGTACGCAACATTCGTATACTATGCGAATTTCTTCTTTCAGATCTCCTTTGTAGTACCTTTCGGGCAACCGTATTTCTTCTTGCAGCGCAATGTATGCCTTTTAATTGGCAAGTTTTAGCGCCTCTGCCGCTTATAAGTCACAAACATCCAAACCCCAGCTCTCGTGAGCAGGTCTTGCTGTAGGAACTACTAACTAATCTAGGCCCATTAAACCAAGTCAAATAGAAATGCCGATGGAATATACAACGCATGGCCCATGTCAGGAGGCTGTTCAACAAAAATATATTTACAGATCTAGTTTCGTTTGTACAGTTGGTTCATTAGAGTTAGGACAGAGTTTTCCCCTTCAAGGAGATGCTGACGGACGAATTGACCAGCCTTCGATTGACCATGGTGCATCAAGACGGCACCAACAAGGGCATCGACAGTTTTAGCGCAGACAGTGTTTTCACCAGAACGCTCAGGTGATTGGTTAGTGTTAGGGTTTTTCCAGAAAATGGATTTGTGAATGCTGGCTTGTTTGCAGATCTGGGCAAGAACGGGTGTACTGGACATTAGTTCTAGAGCTCGTGTATCGACGTCGAAATTGTTGCCTGCGATGGCCGTCGGCTGAGAGCTTTTCTGTGAGATGGCATACTCGGTCGTTTGTACCCGCAAGAACTGTCTGCCCAAATTAGCCAATCGCTCATTAAACGGCTTTTTACCATGCGCGAAAGATTTGTGTGTCAAAACCTGCAAAGCCAGCGAATCCGGTATGCTATAATTCTGGCCCAAAAAGTCTCTAATTGGCTTTATTGTTGTAGAGTCTCCAGGGTATGTGATTCCGGTGCTGCTGGTCATGTATTCGTTAGGGTCCTTCTTCATACCCCGGGCATGTAGGCTGCCGTCCTTAATATAGACCAACGTACGTCTATTCAGTGTCGTCACGAGGGCCTGTGGTTGTGGCCTTGGCCTAAGACGGGCGAACATCCTTGGTCTGCAGTTGGTGGTAGTGGAAAAATTGCAAAGTATGGGCGAAAAATCCGGTGTCTGTCCTTTCCTCCCAACGCGATCGCGGCGGTTAGGATATCGACCGGCCGACGGCGATATCTGCTCAGTTCATCTCACTCTGGGGGGATTGTTTTAATTTCTGTTGTCGATTTCTATTATTTGTATGCCTTTATTATACTCATGTGAATATTGGAAAGTATTTCAACTACCAATGGCTGTCCTGGGCTTGCTCTTGAAAATCCGTCGGCAGAAACACCTTCCTCCCAACGGCCCTCGGGGGCCGATCCTTTTTTTTTTTTTTTTTTTTTTTTTTTTTTGACACTGGCTGAAAATTTTGTTTAGTGATAGGATATGGACATTTTCAAGATCCTCAGCAGAGGCGCTAGCATTAAGAAAGATGGAAAGCACCAGGAAGATTTGAAACTGTTCAATGGGAAAAATGAAGATCGGTCATTGGACGAGGCAACGAAAGATGTAGATTTTTTCAAACCCTCGAAATCATCGAAGGACGCGGCTGAAGAATCGCAATCTGGGTTGATAATTTCAAATGAAGACCAGGCAAAAGACCAAAGGAAGAAACACAAGGTCAAAGTGACTGGACTAGATGTCCCGTTGCCCATTGGCTCCTTTCAGGACTTGAAAAGTCGGTTTGATCTGATGCCACATTTGCTGCGGAATTTGCAAAAACAAAACTTTGACACACCGACACCAATTCAGTCTGAAGCAATTCCAATAATGTTGCGCGAATTGGATCTGATTGCATGTGCTCCTACCGGTACTGGTAAAACTTTGGCGTTTGCCTTGCCCACGGTGCAAATGCTCAAGCAGCACGATTCAAAGGGCATCCGATGCCTGATCATCTCGCCCACAAAGGAACTGGCAAAGCAGATTCATGAACAATTCACCAAGCTCTCTCGTGGAAGAGACCTTAATATTTGCATTTTGAGTAAGTCGGTTGTCGGCCGCTTACGAGGAGACGAGGCATCCCGCCAAAAGTTTGACGTTATGATTTCCACCCCCAAGCGATTACTGGATTGTCTGGAGTACATTGACCTCTCCAAGGTCCAGCATTTGGTGTTTGATGAAGCTGACAAACTGTTTGAAAGAGGTTTTCGGGGAGACGGAAACTCCTTTGCCGAACAGAGCGATGCCATCCTGACCGCATGTACTAATCCAAAGCTTCGTAAAGCAATGTTCTCGGCGACAATACCTTCTGGTGTTGAAGAAATGGCGAATTCCATCATGACGGACCCAATCCGTGTGATTGTGGGTTTAAAGGAGGGTGCCTCTGATACGGTGGAGCAGAAGCTGGTGTTTACCGGTAACGAGGAGGGCAAGCTAATGGCTATCAGACAAATGGTCATTGGCGGCGAATTTGTCCCACCGGTAATCATCTTCGTGCAGTCTATCCAGCGGGCGAAGGCACTTTTTCACGAACTGATATACGACAAAGTAAATGTGGATGTGATTCATGGTGAAAGGACCCAAGCGCAGCGAGACCGAGTCATTGATCGCTTTAAGCAGGGAGATATCTGGGTTCTAATTTGTACCGACGTTTTATCCCGTGGTATTGATTTCCAAGGGGTAAACCTGGTGGTTAATTATGATGTTCCACAGACCTCTCAAGCATATATTCATAGAATCGGTCGTACCGGACGTGCTGGCAAAAAAGGTCGAGCAGTAACGTTTTTTACCAAGGTCGACAGTGAGTCGGTCAAGCATGTCGTCAATGTGATGAAGCAAAGTGGCCAACCTGTTGGCGATTGGATGCTCAACATGTCCAAGATGTCCACTGCGGAGAAGAAGAAGCTGAAACGTCGGCCGGAAGCTCGTGATGAGATTTCTACGGTTCCCAAGGCGTTTAAGAAGAAGAAGACCACGAAATAATCTTATACTAATACACTTGTAATGAATTGACTTTGTAGGATTACATCGGTCCCGTTGTGGGGCTAAATATCGATCCAACTCGTTTATTTCTACCTGATGAAAGAGTATCGAAGGCCGAATTGTGTCCTAGATCCTAGAACATGGCCACAACCATTGCCGAATTGTGAAAAAAATAGATCCGAGAACATGATCACAACCATTGCCGACTTGTGAATCCTAGACCCTAGAACATGATCACAACCATTGCCGAATTGTGAATCCCTCCTACAACATGATCACAACCATTGCCGAATTGTGAAAAAAAAAAATAGATCCTAGAACATGACCCCAACCATTGCCGAATTGTGAAAAAAAAAATAGATCCGAGAACATGATCACAACCATTGCCGAATTGTGAATCCCAGACCCTAGAACATGATCACAACCATTGTAACAATCCGTTGGAATCCTTATCGTTACTAAAGCCAGGGTCGCTCCGTGTAGTTCAAATCATGCACGTACATTGTGGACTGTCGGCTGGAACGGTGATTGGTCGACGAAAATTTCAACACCACCACCTAATTTTCGGGAAACAGCTTGAAGTCCATCTACAACTAGAAAAGAAAACAAAAAAAAAAAAAAATGTTCCGCACAAGAGTCATGGGCATGGCTGCCCGAGGTGTTCGATACAACTCTACTAACGCATATGCTTCCAAGGCCACCGGCTTTGCAAAGTCCATCACCCAAAAGACTGTGGGTAAGTAGAACTCGACATGTTCACGAGGGGGTGTAACAGAACTAACATCAGCATCAGGTGCCTTCAACTGCGCTACCTACTGGGCCAAGGTTGTGGCCGAGCTCGGAAAGCAAATTTATATTAAGGAAGGTTACGCTCCTCCATCTATCTCGGAATTCCAGACCGTCTACAAGAAGCTGTTCGAGATGACCAAGACCCAATTCAACAAGTACTCTGAAAACCCAAAGGCTCTTCTCGATGTTTACAACGCCATCACCCGTCAGCATGTCCTTAAGTACGGTGCCATTGGTGTCCAGTTTGCTGGTCTGTTTGCCCTTGGTGAAATCATCGGCCGACGACACATTGTCGACTATCCTCATCACTAGATATATCTATATATTCAAAATACAGTAACTGTGCGGACTAGTGTAGTTTCCTGGTATGTTTAGTGGCCCTATTGAGAGTATCTGGAAAGCAGCGAAACATTAAAAAGTAAAAATATAAAAAAACGAGTAGATATTCAAATGACATTCATTAGCATACATAACTTAGGCTCTTCTACCGAAGATTCTGAGTCTCTTGGTACCACCGTCTGGAATCATGGTGTACTTGACGTGGGTGAAGACGTCGTCCTTGCTGCAGTCGAGCTTGTCGAAGAAGTGCTCGTTGCCAGCGGTGGTCTTGGACTTTGGAACAACAGAGGTCCATCTGGAGTCGTCTGGCTTGATGTCAGTCTCGCTGGCATCGGCCTTCAAGGCATGGACAGTGATGTATTGAGGGAAGTTACCCAAGAAGTAAGCGGTGTCAACGCAGACTCTGTCAATGTGACCAGCAGCACCGAGCTTGATGATGGCCCAGTCAATGTGGTCCTTACCTCTGGAACGCTTGGTCTCCCAACCGTCAGACATGTCATGGCCACGGCCTGGAAGAAGCAAGTTATCAGGGCCGGAGAAATGCTTGTTGGAGCAGGCGATGCACACACCACCGTTCGAGACGAAGGCCAAGTCGACCTCGGCGTTGGCATCCTGTGGCCAGACGGCCTCTGGGGTGCCGTACAATCTGAATCGGGCAATACCTCCGTCCGGATACATGCACAACTTGACGTGAGTGTAGGCCTTCTCAGTAAGGGCGTCGCGGAGGAAGCAGTTTCTAGCATTTGGCTCGCACTCCTCCTTGGAGATGATGTTCTCCCACTTGGCATTGGCAAGGTCCTTCTCGTCGGAGACGAAGGTGCCCTCGAGGGAGATCTCTGGGGCAGCGTTACCAGTGAAGTGGGTGGTGGCCACCTCAGCTCCGATCAGCTTGGCAGAAGCCACACCGAGCTTGATGATAACCCAGTCGTATTCAGGGTTGTGTCGTCGGGTCTCCCAACCGTCGAACCAAGCACCAGTTGGAATGAACTTGATCTGACGAATTGGGGCCGCTGGCTTCAACAGATTCTCGGCTGGAGCAAACCACTCGTCCGAGAAGGAGTGGATCTTACCTCCAAGGCGCTCACCGACAACGTCGGTGTACTGAGCAACCTTGTCCTCGAACTGTTCAACTGGAAGAGACTTAACGTTAGACATTCTGTTCTTTTCTTTTGTGCAAATTAGTTAGCTTCTAATTTTCTGATAAGATAGCATGGAAAAGTGCTCCCTTATATACTTTGTCATCGGACTTGCCCGAAGCCCAATATTCACGGCGCGTCGCGGCAATGCGCGTCGTGCCTTCTTTGAAGGCTTTTACTCGGCCCGGCACGGGTCAGGCTGGGGGGCCTTTGGGTGAAAGATTCGGTCATGGTACATGAAAGGGCTTTTCCATTGGGAGGGGGCCATAGAGAGAGTAAGTGACTGCGAAATTTTTCGTTGGCAAAACTTTTCACAATGGAGCAAGAAGAGCACGTGCCAGCGTGGAAACGGGCTGGATTAAAGGTCCAGCAGGCCGGCGGCAGCAGTGTCGATGTCGGGGGGGACCAGAGCTTGGCTTCACAGAAGCGCAAGCGAGAGGACGAGCGAAGGCCACAGGCGACTGCGGCGGAAAGGAAGCCACCTAAGCGGAAGAAGGTTCCAAAGTCGGAACGACAACCCCCACCCGAGGCCGATCAACTGGCCTATCTTAGGCAATTCCACGAGGACCGTGCGGGTTGGAAGTTTTCGAAGCAGAAGCAGAACTGGGTGCTCAAGCATTTGTACGATATTCCCGAGGAGAGGTATGGGGATGCGTTGATTGCGTACATCCAGGGTCTACAGGGTGCATCTCGTCAGCGGGTTTCTGCTGAGGCTCGGGCGTTGATCGAGAAATGGAACGAGTTTATGGGCCGTACTGAGGAGGAGACGGGAGGGGAGGAGAAGGAAGATGGAGAGAAGAAGGACGAAGGGACTCCGCCGGAGGAGTTTCAGGCAAGGCGGGCGCAGGCAATTGTGCGTGGTTTGGAAGGCGAGCGTATTAGGCTAGTTTTGGTTGATGAGGATGCAGAGGTTGGATATGAGGAGGGCAAGAGAGAGGGGGAGGAGGACGAAGATAAGGAGGAGGACGAAGATAAGGAGGATGAGAAAGACAATAAGGAGAAGAAAGAGAAGCAGGAAAAGAAAGACAAGAAGGAAAAGAAAGACAAGAAGGAAAAGAAAGATAAGCAGGAAAAGAAAGACAAGAAGGAAAAGAAGGAAAAGATAGACCAGAAGGAAAAGAAAGACAAGAAGGAAAAGAAAGACAAGAAGGAAAAGAAAGACAAGAAGGAAAAGAAAGACAAGAAGGAAAAGAAAGACAAGAAGGATAAAAAGGAAAAGAAAGATAAGGAAAAGAAAGACAAGAAGGAAAGAGACGCCAAAGACTGAACATGAGACCACTAATGCATGTAAAATAGATCGTACTAATTTATTTCACCTATTACGCCTTCCCCTATTTACTACCTGGCGTCTCCAGAGCGAAGCAACGCCTCCTGGAGGCCATGTAACTCAATTCCCTGGTAGACCACGGATATCTCCACGATGCGAATTGGTCGTCATTTCAAAGACCAACTCCATACTCCGTTCCTGTTGTGCTTGGCCCGGAGGCTACATTCGATCGACTACGGAATATTCTCGAGGAAAATCCAGCCTCTGGTGCTACTACAGCCCAATCCCTTGGCGGACATATGACATGGCCGATACGAATCGCGTTGTTATTCAATGATCAAATTTCTATGTATTACTGATACTTTAGTGCTTTTCGTGCTTGGCCTGGAGTCTAGCAAGACGGTTTCGAGGATCGTTGATGAACTCAGGAGCTAGAGAAAAAAAGAGAAAAAATTAGCCCGGTACTTCGAAAACATACAAACAAACTTACTCATAGCCTGAGCGTCGGCAATCTTCTTAACCAAGTACAGGGTAATGACACCACCAGCCATGAAGGGCCAGTAAGACTTGACTACACACAGATCCGTTAATATTTCCCACAAGAAACCCTTCCGCCCGTCCACTTACACAAAGGAAACTTGTATCTGGCAAAAGTATCGTACTTGAACATTGTGTTTAGTGTATACTGTTGGAGTCGGGCAGACGTTGTCTTTTTTCATTGGGAGTTTGGGTCTTCTCATTGGTCAGAAAGTTACCCTGCTGTGCCCTCAAGGTCTCGTCGGGGCGCCGTTCCGTTCCGACGGGGGACAGCGTTACCGCAGTAACTGTACGAATAAGTCAACGATCAATCCAATGAGCCGCCCGGCGACGAATGGGGCATATTCTGGCTATAAAAATGAGGACTTTACTATGGGAACCACTTCATGTATATTATATGGCTAATTGCACTTCCTAACCTTACTCTTCTCCATGTAAATATTGTTGAGCTGCGAATGCCCGATGTTGATATGCCGGACCGCTTTTAAATTGTCAGTCAATTTTACCCATTCGCACAGTTCCTACCTTCAGAATACTACAATCAAAACAACCGTGTCTCCGAAATTTCAGACGCGCTTTCATGTGCTAAACACCTATACCCCTTCGATAGGCCTTTGTCTTCCAGCATACCTTGACATTTTTATTATGCCCGCTGAGAGCAAAGCGAATAATCAGCCTGAGAAACCATCTTCTGCGCTCCCTGATCGTCCCTTCTAACGCAGCTGACGAAGACTGAGAGCTGTGCTTGATAACAAAATATAAAATCCTCTGAATCATAAATTAATAATATAAGACCCCTGAACCACAGATTATGTTTAATAGTTAAAAACGTGTGACTACAAATCACCCTACATGAGCTCAATTCTCGTCATCCTTGTATTCACCCACCACTCCTGATTACCATTCTGAACTCAATCCCGTTTCCACTGGCATTAAACCCTTCGAGTGGCATTCAAGTGCTCCTTTCTACATTTTGGGGGGCAGGGGGCAGGGGCCTGCTTGCGGAACCCCGACCGGGGATCCGAAAGGGAGGTTGAATGCGAACTCGAGGACACACCGTGTCAGTAAGGTCGGGTTACATACACCATGTCAGCGCTGACGTATAAAAAGAATGATGACCTGGAATCGGGGAATCTGGACAAGATGACCGTGTTCCAGGAATGCATTTCTGGATTCAACGCGTCGCCCATCCAGTCGAAAAAGTGTCGCAACTTGTTGGCCAAGTTGATCCACTTGATGGCTGCAGGAGAGACTTTCCCACCAGACGAAGCCACGTCGCTCTTCTTCTCCATCACAAAGTTGTTTCAACACAAGGATGCGTCTCTTCGACAAATGGTCTACTTGGCGGTTAAGGAGCTCTCGGGGACTGCCAATGATGTGATTATGGTCACTAGTTCCATCATGAAGGACGTGCAGAACAATGAAATCTACAAGCCCAACGCTATTCGTGCGTTGGTCAGAATCATCGACGCCTCTATCGTCCAGGGTATCGAGAGATTGATGAAAACTGCCATTGTTGACAACCAGGCTCCTATTTCTTCAGCCGCCTTGGTCAGTTCGTACCACTTGATTCCAATTGCAAAGGATGTTGTCAAGAGATGGGCCAATGAAACTCAGGAAGCAATCGTAGCTCAGAAGCGCTCTCTCGACGGTAGAATGACATCAATGACCCAATACCATGCCTTGGGTCTCTTGTACCACTTACGCGCGCATGACAAGATGGCCCTAATGAAAATGATTCAACAATTGAGCTCGGGATCACAGTTGCGTAGCTCGAATGCGATCGTTATGTTGATTCGGTATATTGCTCGGATAATTCATGAAGATCCCGGCCTCTCCCCACAGCTATACCAATATTTGGAGGGTTGGTTGCGTCACAAGTCAGACATTGTCAATCTAGAGGCTGCCAAGACCATTCTTCAAATGAAAAATGTCTCCGATGCTCAGGCAAACAGCGCAATTACCGTTCTGCAGGCCTTCTTGGGCTCTCCACGAACTGTGGCTCGCTTCTCTGCAATTAGAATTCTTAATCGATTTGCCATGTCGCGACCACAAAGCATCGTTAGCTGCAATTCCGAAATCGAGTCGCTCATCAGCGATCCGTCCCGTTCAATCGCCACATATGCTATTACTACCCTGCTCAAAACTGGTAACGAATCTAGCGTTGATAGATTGATGAGCCAAATCTCTGGGTTTATGAATGACATCAGCGATGAATTCAAAATAACTGTTGTGGATGCCATCCGTTCATTAGCACTAAAGTTCCCCAAGGAATATGCGAGTATGCTAAGCTTTCTTGCTGGCACTCTACGGAACGAGGGCGGAATTACTTTCAAAACTGCGGTTGTCGAAGCCCTGTTTGACATGATCACCTACATTCCTGAGTCCCGTGGTGAAGCATTGGGCCATTTGTGCGAGTTCATCGAAGACTGTGAATACACTGAGTTGACAGTTCGAATTCTTCATCTCCTAGGTACTGAAGGTCCAAAAACTGCTGTCCCCACACTTTATATCCGTTACATTTATAACCGAGTTGTTTTGGAAAATGCCGTTATTCGTGCCGCTGCAGTTACTGCATTGGCAAAGTTTGCTTTGGTTGATGATCCACAAGTAAAGGAAAGTGTCAAAGTCTTGCTCACTAGATGTTTGGACGATGTTACTGATGAAGTGCGAGATAGAGCTGCGCTAAGTTTACGATTGGTTCACTTGGACAAAGAAACTGCATCTTCTTATATCAGCCCTAAAGCTATGTACGCTTTGCCACAACTCGAGCATCAATTGGCGCTGTACGTGTCTGGAGACTCGTTTGACAGTCCATTTGACATCACCTCCGTGGCTACAATTACTGAAGAAGAAGCACGTGCTCAAGCATTACAGAAGAAGCAGAAGGCAGAGCAACAGAAGGAAGAAAAACCCCAGGCAAAGGAGGAAAAACGTGCCGATATGGAAAAGGAATTGGAAAGCCAAAAATATGCTCAACAATTGGCAGCCATTCCAGAGATTGCATCATACGGTACTCTGCTCAAAAGCTCTGCGCCAGTTGCGCTTACTGAAAGCGAGGCAGAATATGTGGTTACTGCAATCAAGCATGTGTTTAAGGATCACTTGGTTATTCAATACAATGTCACCAATACATTCAACGAATACGTTTTGGAAAATGTGATGGCAGAAGTTCAATCTGACTTTGAACAAGAATTCATTATTCCAATTGACAGCTTGGTGCCTGATTCTACTGGTTCTATCTACGTATCGCTCAAACGGCCTGAGGAATTGTTTGCTACTGCAGTCGACAACAGTCTCAAGTACGTGTCAAAGGAAATTGATCCTACTACAAATGAGCCGTTCGCTGAAGGATTTGATGATGATTATAGCCTGGAGACTATCGAAATTGCTGCTGGTGATTACATGGTTCCTGCGTATGTAGGAAATTTCGACCACCAATGGGACGAACTGGCCGCCGAAGAAAGTGCAACTTACCAACTCTCATCTGCTTCAAGTATTGAGGAGGCTACCAAGGGTGTCATTAATCACATGTCTATGGCACCACTAGAATCTACTGACATTCCACAATCTGAATCTTCTCACACGATCAAACTCTTTGGCAAGACCATTTCGGGCGAAAAGGTTGCTGCCATTGTAAAGATGGTCTACAGCTCTCGGAACGGTGTTACCCTAAAGGCTACTGCTAGAGCTGAAACTGAAAACACTGCCGCCTTTACTGTCGACTCGGTCGGGAATCTGTAAAGTAACGGCGCGGTTATTTTCCTATTTAGGCAAGTATATCCGATAATTAATTATTACTTTTGACTCGGACTCCGATTCTTTCCTCCCCCTGAGACAAGGACGACCGATGTTTGTTCCGGCCAGAAAAAATTAGACAATAAAAAACTCAGTAATGTATTAGTTAGTTCTCATTCAATTGTTTATAGACGACGCCGTTTTGGTGAAGGGCATCTTCGACAACTTCCATTGCACGGATAACCTTTTCTTCCTCAAGACGTTGACCAACAACCTGAACACCGACTGGGAGGCCATGCATCTTAGTAGCATCATAATTGTAAAAGGCACCACGCTCAATTCTATTCTGTGGCTTGAAGCCCTTTGGAAGCTGATCAAGATCCTTGTCGACACGAGTCACTGGAAGAACACCGGCAGAATAATCCAAAAGATTGAACATGAAGGTGTAGCCGCAGGAGGAGATGGATTCGTAGAGACCCTTGTGTGGGAAGGCTGGGGTAGCATTAGGAACGGACAAGAGAATATCGATTCCAGATTCCTTCCAAGCGTCGAAGAATTCCGCCTTGTAACCTTCACGCTCGTAAACCAAATCCCAACGCTCAGTGATGGTCTTGACATTCCAGTCTCTAACCATGTATGCCCAGACCTTGTCGCGGAGAATGTATTCAACAAACCAAGCATAAATCTTCTTCATGAATCGGGGTAGACGTTGAGCAAAGGCCATTCTTGCGACACCCTTGTCGTTGTGTTCACCGGGGAATTGACCACGAAGGGCGACCTGGCAACCATCAGAACAGAGCAATTGAGAAGCGATTCGAAGAGCACGGAGAGGGGAAGGAGGGTTGAAGGAAACAATCTCATGACCTTGTTTCTTCAAAGCGTCAATGGTAGTTTCCAAAGCTCTCTGGCAGGCAGGGGAAGGAGTTACCACACCGTCATCGTACATAACACCGACCTTGAGTTTAGAAGGGAGCTGTGGCTCAGTCCATGGCATTGGATGGACAGAGTAGTCATATTCCCATGGCTTCAGGTCGATGATTGTCTTGAGGAAGAATCCGAGATCTTGCATGGAACGGGTCATTGGAGAATAAACAGCTGGGATACCTTCCTGGCCAGGCATGGTAGTCACGTTTCCAGCCTTGGGGAAACGGCCAGTAGAGCACTTAAGGGAGTAGATGCCCGAGAAATGGGCAGGGACACGAACCGAGCCGGCGACGTCAGTACCAATGCCCAATCTCGAACCGCCCCAAGCCAAAAGACAAGCCTCACCACCGGTGGAACCACCTGGAACATAGCCCTTCTTGTATGGGTTTTCTGTGGTGCCCCAAATGTCATTGTAGCATTCAAAGGAAAGCATTGTATATGGCACATTGGTCTTGACATAAGGCACCGCACCGGCGTCCTTCAGCATCCGGACCATTGGTGCGTCCTTTGGAACTGGCTTGAACGATCTACAAGAGTAGCCCAAAGAGGAATCATAGCCCTTGACAGCAATGGTATCCTTGAACGAGACCGGGAAGCCTGCAAGAGGGCCCTGTCTGTTTGCACCGGCGGCCCATTTCTGAGCATCGGCAATCATGACCTCAGTAATCATGTTGCTTTCCTTGTGAGCTGCAAGCGCCCGTTTGGAGTAGGCGCTGAGCACATCTTGAGGATCAGTTTCGCCCGACTGCACTGCGCTGATAACCTGAGAAGCCGGCTGATTAAGCAGACCGACCTCCTTTTCCGTCAGCGGAGTTTGATACTGTGGCAGATTACGAATACGCTCGTCGCGTTCGTCACGCTTGGCGCGGATGTTGCGCTGATGCGCTGAGGTAAACAGACCCATGGCTAATAGGTTCAGTGTAAGGTAGCGGATGGCGAACTGGGCCTCTTTAAATAATCTACTCTTACCGCCCCGCGTTTAGCCGCCGACGAGAAATGCGGGGGGCCGTGGGGCAGAAGACAAGCGCGACGTCGCGCTATTAATCCGGCTTTTCTTTAGTTTTGCTCAATCGTTCCCTCTTTTTAGTTAGTGCAGTTTGTAAGGACATGATTCTGAATTGTAATTGAGAGATAATTGCTTAGACATCTCTTGCAGTTGTTGGATTCGTGGTGGACACTTCGAACCGGTCTCGGTCGGGTCCGCATTACTCCGGATTTGTTTTCCCCGACTGTCTGATTAGGGCAGATAACGGCTAAGCCAGCTACTGGGCGGCTCCAAGTAATGTTCTGCACATTGGAGGAGCCTTCTTACATGTCCTTTAATCAATTGCGCTGTAGCGTTGTCGTGCCCTTTTGGAGTTAGTGTAGTGGCTATTGGCGAGGAACACGTAAATTTCAGCATCCCAGCTCTATTTCTGTAGCTACTCTTCTATCCATGTTTAATACGACCGTCGTGTATTGTAGAGGCGGCATAAATGCGAAGCAGAGAAGAGCCTTAGTGCCACATGCCCGTAGCTCCTGGCCTACCGAGAAAACCACAAAGACTGCTTCTTCCTTTAAAAAAAATAATAATAAGTGACGAATCACGTGACCGCGCCGCGGATCATATCCAGGGGCCGTGGACGGCCGGCCGGGCGGGCGCCGTGGGGAGGAGAGAGTGTACGTTAAGCGTTAGCGACGGGACGGGTGAGCGAGACCACTGGGTTGTACGGGGCGCTGGATTGAATGAGCTGGACGAAGGAACTGTGTTAGCATGAGAGAGGCTCAGTTGTAGGATCCAGAAGGGAGAATTATGGGGCGTAGACGAGCGAAAGGCCGAGGCGACGAGAATTTCGCGGATGAGCGCGGAGAAGGGGAATAGAGCGGCTCATCAGTGTACGTTGATTAACAGCGACGGCGGACACAGGGTGTACAGTGTACGTTTAGAGACCGCGGCGAGCAAAAACTATATAAGACTGTGGGCTCACCCGTGTAGAGAGGATAGTCAAGCAATCCAAAATGCAAGTTTCGAGCGATTCCAACAAAGTGTACGTTAACTGGGGCGATGCCGAGTCCAAGTTCCATAACATCTGGCTCCGAGACCTCTGTCAGTGCAAGGACCATTTCCATCCTGGCACTCGTCAGCGTCTGCAAAACACTTTTGAGGTGAGTGTCCTTTTGTGAAAGAAATGCAAGCAATTGCAGCATGCTGATAGTGATAGATTCCCGAAGATGTCCACGCCAAGTCTGTGGAAATTGTCGACGACGCAGTGAAGGTGACATGGGCTCACGACGGCCATGTGTCGACCTACCCCTTGTCGTGGCTGAAGCTTCACTCGTACGACCCGGTTCTTGTGCAGCCCAAGAACAAGGAGTTGGAGCTGTCTCTGTGGGAGGGCAAGGACATCCAAAACAATTTGCCTACCGTCAAGTTTGAGGATGTGATGGCTTCCGACAAGGGCGTTGCCGAATGGACCAAAAAGCTCTATGAGAATGGCTTTTGCATGATTTCCGGCACCCCTGCCGATCCGCAGTCGACTGAAAAGCTTGTAGAGAGACTTGCATACATCAGACCCACCCATTACGGTGGTTTCTGGGACTTCACGGCTGACCTTGCAAAGGCCGACCTGGCGTACACAAACTACCACCTGGCGTGCCACACTGACGGCACCTATTGGTCTGACACTCCGGGTCTGCAATTGTTCCACCTGCTTCACCATGACGGAGAGGGTGGAGAGACTATGTTGGCTGACGGCTTCAAGGCCGCCGAAACCCTGCGCAAGAACTACCCAGAACACTATGAGTTCCTATCCAATGTCCGAGTTCCTGCTCATTCTGCGGGTGAAGAAGACGTGTGCATCCTTCCTACGGCGCCCCAGCCAGTCTTCACCCATCACCCACAAACCGGAAAGCTGGTCCAGGTGCGATGGAACAACGACGACCGTTCCACTATGGACAACTGGGACAACCCGGAGGACGTTGTCAAGTTCTACAAGGCCATTCGTGTGTGGAGAAAGATTCTGGAAGAGAATGAGTTTGTTCTCAAGCTCGTTCCAGGAACTTGCTTGATCTTTGACAACTGGCGAGTCCTCCACGGCCGCAAGGCCTTCAATGGCTCTCGACGCATGTGTGGAGCCTATGTCAACCGCGATGATTATGTTTCTCGCGCCAAATTGCTCAACCTTGGCCGCGACGAAGTTTTGAAGCCTTTGTAAAATCCAGTAAACATAGTAATGCACTTGGTACTTTTTTGGGCTACTTCACCTCTCAGCCCTCTGGCTCTTTTCTTTGTATATAAGCTCCTTGAGTATCTCAACATCCTCCGACAGCATCTCTATGTCAAACTCTGTCTCAGCCCATACCTCCCCATACTCGCACCCGTGGGCTATCAACTGTTGGCGTGTGCACACAGCAGTGGCCAGCCGTCCCTGCCAATCCTTTAGCTGCTTTTCGTATTCCTCCAGCCTTGTCATTGCCTCCTGTTCTCAATTGGCTCCTGCCTTTATTTATACAAAAACAGATCATACAATCGCTGACTGCCAAGGTGTCATCAGCGCGTGCCTCATAACCGGCAGTCACGTGAGCCCGATATATTGGGAAGAGGGAATAAAGGGAATTGACTGAGGATACGTGTTAACGAGCGGTTTTTGAAGGACATGGACAAGCAGCAAACTGCGAGTCCATGTGGATCCAGATAAGCGTGGTGCTGAGGAAATGGACTGCTATTGTGTGATAATAGGCTGGAGCTGTGCAACAATTGCAAGATATCACGTCGCATCGACAGCTTTCCGGCCAACGGAAACTTCCTTGAGCTACATGCGGCGAGCATTCGTCGATCAGCACCGATCAAGATTAGCATCAAGGAGTCTACAAGGACAGATTGAGTTGCAATTGCGTCTGAAGAAGTGGCTTTTTGGTTTCTGTTGGTTGGTTGTTTGCCAACCCTGCAGTCCAATTACTATCAACGCCTGGTCCCCACGATTGTGATACGATAGGTGGGATTAGACACGATACTGTTGCATTCTCCCTGAATATGTTACACCATGGAGGGCGGACGGAGGTCGGCGAAGGCGCCGATCCTCCCTGTGGAATATCGTCTGGGGTAGAAGAACTAGACAGAGTTCTTGAACAAGCCCCCATCGAAACAGGCGCTGCTGCCTTGTACCAACTACACTCTGAGATACAATTTCCTCTTTATAATTTAGGACCAGTAGTGGTGGGGGGAGCAAAAGGCGAAATTTGCAGTCACACTGGACCCCTAATTTTTTCCGCTTCGGGACTACCCCGCCGTCTATAGGCGGGGGTTAATCCTTTACCCCTCCCCGGTCTTCCTGCATGCACATCAGCTGTAGAGCTGTTATAAACACCAACTGGGGACCCTGTCAGGTTAAATATTGCGATATTTAAACAACCTGATGAGTGAGCCCGCTACTGAGTATACGACTGGGACGTCTGTGGTGGATGCAGCCGAACAGGAAGGCCGACAAACCGAAAAGACAATGGAGTCTGTGATTGAAACGACGCGGTTTGCTGCGGAGGACGAAAAGCAGCTAGGAGTTATTGCCGCTGCCAAAATCTATCCAAAGGCCCTATTTTGGTCGACGTTTTTTGCCCTTGGCGTGATCATGGTGGGCTACGACGCGCAGCTCATTAGCTCCTTCTTTGCCATGCCGGCGTTCAAGGAGTTTTACGGCACGTATTACGACGGCGAAAAGCAGATCACGGCAGCATGGCAGAGTGGCTTGGGTATGGGTAACCCGATTGGCCAGATTTTAGGTTCGCTTGCCTGCAGTTGGCCGAGCGAGCGATGGGGCAGAAAGAAAGTAATGATCGGATGCAATATCTTGATCAGCGGCTTTAACTTTATGCAGTTCTTTGCCCCGAACCTGGCAGTCCTGTGCGCCGGGGAAATCCTCGCTGGCTTGCTATGGGGAGCATTTGTCACATTGGCCCCAACATATGCATCTGAGGTCGCTCCGGTGGCCCTACGAGGTATACTAACTGCATTTATCAACATGGCCTTTGTCATTGGTCAATTCATCGGACAGGGGGTGGTAGCCGGTTTCCAATCAAGGGACGACAAATGGGCCTTCAGGGGCCCATTTGCCCTCCAATGGCTCTGGCCGCTGATTCTGTTGATAGGCATCCCTTTTGCGCCGGAATCGCCGTGGTGGTTGGTTAGACGGGGCAGAAAAGACGCGGCCCGCAAGTCACTTAAACGGCTTGCAAAGTGGAAGTCAGACGAGGAACTCGATACAGCTCTGTTGGTTATCGAGCAGACCGACATGCTTGAGCGTCGCCTGCAAAAGTCGACGACCTATTTCGACTGTTTCCGGGGTCCGAATCTTCGACGAACTGAAATCTGCGCAATGGCCTACATGATTCAGGTTTTGTGCGGTAACTCGTTGATGGGCTATATTAATTACTTTTTTACCACCGCTGGTTTAGCCACAGACCAAGCGTTCAATATGGGCGTGGGCAACACCGCAATTGGCTTCGTCGCCACCTGTATTACATGGATTGTGTTAAGTTATACTGGTAGAAGGAGAATTTACAACTCTGGGCTTTCGTGCATGACGGTTTTGCTATTCATTATCGCCATCATTGACTGTATTCCGGACTACGACAATAAGCCCGGCATCATCTGGGCCCAAGGCTCTCTGCTTGATGTGTGGACTTTCTTTTACCAGCTCACAGTCGGCCCAATGACGTTTGTCATCATCTCCGAGTGCTCGTCAACCAAACTACGATCTCGAACTATAGCCATAGCTACCGCCTGCCAGGCGGTCTGCTCCATCGTGACCACTGTCGCAGTCCCATACATGTTCAACCCGGGAAATGGCAACATGCGAGGTAAAATCGGCTTTTTCTTCGGATCGCTCTCCTTCCTCTGCGGAATCTGGTCCTTTTTCAGACTCCCCGAAACGAAGAATCGCACGTTTGAAGAAATCGATATCATGTTCGAAAGAAGAGTCCCAACCAGACAGTTTAAGAACTATAATCCTCTCCAGCTTTCTGACGACCCAAGCTAACTTTTAATTATCTAATTAATTAGTCGATTGTTGTTTTTTTTGTTTTTTTTTGTTTTTTTTTTTTTTTTGTTCTTGATACCCCAAAGTCCTTCTGTGGACGAAATGTGCGGCTTGAACGATTTCTGGTTGGGAGTAAGTCCAAAGCTAATAACAGACCTTCATAATACATCAAAAGGCTCCATGGGCGATGCACAGAAGTTAGAACGAGATGAACATGATCAAACTGGCAATAACCATGAGCGGACGGAGGCATCTAAAAGATCGAGTTGGTTAGGAGATCGACTGACACCAACCCGAGGCGGCGACAGCTCCCACAATAACAGTAATACTAATAAGCGGGAACAATCACCGCTAGTGCGACACAATAGCAATAGTGGCCAGAGCAATCCTCGAGCAAGTACAAGGTCCCCCAGACCAGGGCATTTACCAAGAACTCCAACAGCGACCCCTCCTCCTCCTAGGCAGCAACGACCACCAGCGGCTCCACGACCGCGAGCGCAGATGGAGCGCAAGAAGAATAACTGGCTGTTCTCACAAAACGAAATCTTTTCACAGTCTCCTTCAATAAATTCAGGCATAGCTGTTGAGGAAGAGGCAGTGAAACGCGCAAAAGGAATCAATGCCATGATCAAGGCTGGCGGTGGGCTAAAATTGCCGGAGATCACAATCAACACTGCTAGCATGTACTTCCACAGGTTTTTTGTGAGACGGTCTTTTAAGGAGTTTCATTATTATGAGATTGCCGGAGCGGCATTATTGTTATCTACCAAAATCACAGAGCATCACCGCAAGCTGCGGGACTTTGCAGTTTTGTTTACAAAAATTGCCCAGCATAATCCAAAATTGAACGTTGATGAGCAGTCTCCTGAATACTGGAAATGGCGGAACTCGCTAGTGTTGAACGAAGAGATACTTTTAGAAACTCTGTGCTTTGACCTCACCCTACCCGACCCATATGCCATCCTTAAGGATATTCTCACAAAACATGGCTTGGACCAGCAAAGATACTTTCGTCGTGCATCGCAGCAGTTTGTCAACGATGCGTGTAGGACTGTTCTCTACCTCCTGTACCCGACACAGACGGTGGTTTCAGCAGCAGTATACTGGGCCAGTCACATTCTCAGAACTCCTGTAGAAAACCCGGAAACTGGCAAACCATTCTGGGACGAGCTAAATATCGAGGAATCCGAACTCGTGGAAGCATGCGATCTGATGGCAGACATATATTCCCCATTGCTGCAAAAGATTCCAGACTTGGACAAAGAATGCCAGACGTACAATAAGATGTCCAGCCCTGGATCGGATTCTCAGACTCCGTACGACTCTACTCCTAACGGCACTCCAGCTCACGACGCAGATTACAAAGAAGCTCCTGAATCGTGTGCTGGCGCCGTTAGCCTGACCCCATCCAAACGTAAAACTAACAATGATGATGAGCAAGACCCGGCTAAAGTAGCGAAGGTAGAAAATTAATCTATTCAACTTAAACAATCGTGGCAGAGGAATGTTAGTCAAACCCCGGGAGGGAAGTTATGAATGCATCTAGGCCGAGAACGAACAACTCGTTGGTGATGCCCTCGGGGGGCAGTTCTATGGGCGACAACGGGTTTTTGACCACATATTCTGTGTACAGAGACACAAAAATCTGCTGAAGAGCCAATCGCTGGTTCGTCATTTTCGGATCAGTTATTAGAACAAACTTTAGATTTGTAGGCGTCTCGAAATAGTGCAGTTTATATTTCGTGGTGTTGTAACTGACAAACCCGTCTTCATCAGTTAGTTTGCGCACCATGTTCCTCAGAGAAAAGACGATACCAAATATCAGCTTCGCATCATCTTGTGTAGAACGGGCGAGGTTTGTTTGTCGTTGCTGTTGTTTGGTTCGAGTAACTAGGTCCACGCTGGTGTTTGATGATATGCTTAAATCGCGTGTATGCGACTGCTTCGAGCTATGCCATTCTCTCTGGTATATACATTCGCCTGATCGTGTTAATAGCTCTCTTCCCCTCGCTTTCTGATCACTTACAATGCCGGTTGAACAACCAGAACGAATATATGGTCATCTTGTCGTGTTGTCTACTTCACGTCGGCGTCCCGACCGTGGTCATCCTCGGGGCTTTCAGAACTGGAGGGCCAATAAAGGATATATAAAGAATGCTTAGTAAATTCTATTAAATTAAATACTGTTTTTCCCGCCAACTCACGAAGTCTTGCTTGTTTTGACCCGCTCTGCCTTGCCATCAGCGTCTTCAATTTTGCGTTTGCCGTTGCTGGCTACCCCGTTGACGACTCTAAAATACGGCTGACATCGCCAGTATGGGATATCTTTGTATTGCCCATCTTCGACAATAATGTCAGAGTTAGCCTCGTCCTTGTAAATGTCCTGGACGGCGGCCTCTACTTGCTTGACGATGTTTTCGTATTCGTCCAGCTGTCCCTTTTTGATAGTGCCGAGTTGATTTCGGATGTCTGTTCGTTGGGTGAGGAATGGTCTGAGAATCTTGAAGAAATGTGATTTCATTGCCGACAGGTTGGCATTCCCCGGAGTGTCTTTGGCAATGTCAAAATACTCGCGGATCATTTTATCGACTCTGGGGAACTTGTCATCGATATTGTCCTTGTCGATGTTGAAAATGGCCGGGTTGTATAAGTTGCCCTCGGCAGACATGACTGCATCAGTGTTAGTTGCCTCCAGACATCGGCCGATGTCTTCTTGGTACAGGATGTTTCCATTGGCAAACATGACGGTTTCTGGCGGCAGGTTGTCTCGAAGATATCTGATGACGGACCAGTCAGCTAACCCGGTTTTCTGGCCCTTCATTTCCCTGGTTCGTCCGTGGACGGTCAGGAATTGTGCACCGGCGGAAAGGACGTGCTTAGCATAAGCCAGCGTCTTCTCCTTGTCGTCGTAGATTCTAATTTTGGCAGTGACGGGGATTTCAAGCTCCGTATGCAGGGTGTTGATGAGCTTGTAAATCAGGTCCCAGTCCTCCATTAAAAACGACCCATAGTGGCCCTTTCGTGCAATGCCTTGTGGACAGCCCAGGTTTAGATCAACCGCATCGCAGCGGCCAACCACGTGTCTGGCGGCGGTCAGCAGCTCCTGAGGGTCGTTTGCACAGAACTGTACAATCAGCGGTCTGTCGAACTTGGGATCACCGTCCATGGGTCCAAACTGGTCTTTTCTATAGTGCTCGCTAGTTCCAAACAGTCGGGCATGGAACATGGGGGTGTAGCACAGATCAGCCCCATGTCGGCGGGATAAAATCCTCCATGCCAGTTCGCTCTGATCCACCATTGGAGCTACGATGGTTTTGGGGCTTCCCATGGCCTTGTATAGTTCTCTTCCCTGAAGCTTTTGGGCAGCAGTCTTTTCTACATCGTGCATCGGGGATGCCGGTCTGGCGGGGGAGGTCGTAGTTTCGGTGGTTAGTGTCATGATCTGTCTCTTTATTGTCCAAACTCTACTACTGATTTGCCTTCTGGCAAACGTTTTCATGTACGGGGTTTCGTTTTTTTTTTTTTTTTTTTTTTTTTTTTTTTCCTCCCGACGCCGCGTGCGGCGTATGCACCGGACAGTGGACAGCTGTCAGACCCTGTTCTGTGCTTTTGTATATACATTCAGTCTTGTGTTTAGTCGAAGTCGTTAGTTGTCTGATGTGGTTATTGGTGTTGTAGCAACTCGGTATATGGGCGTCGGGATGGAGTAATAGGACTTGCTATGTAGTGCCTATGTCTATGCTATATGCGTTTGGCCTGAGTGGAAGGCAGGTAAGCAATAACCCATTATAAGACCTGATATCATAGCAACAAGTAATTCGTTTATAATGTGTAGTTTAGTTTATATAATAGCATGGCATAGCGCAAGGTTATCAACTGAACTGTATAGGGATATTGTATGGGGCATAGTATATGTTCTAATTTAACTTAGGTGTGCAAGTACCTTAACTTGGTACATGACGGCCTAACTAATATAACTAATTTTATATATTAGCGAGTGCTTTACAGAGCACTGCCAGTTCAAACATAGCTATGGATATTGCAGGCCACAGGATGAGAATTATAAATAAGTGACACTAGTGACATTACTCTAGGGCATACGAACCCTAACTAGTATACCAACTTTGGACATTCACTAATAGTACGACGGCCCAACTAATAGAACTAAGCTAAGACTATCTAATAGTACTACAGAGCACTGCCAGTGCAACAAGTGGCTCACAGCATATACTAAGTACCATCAGTTCCATGGTACATGACCGACTAACTAATATAACTAAGTTTATATTAATAGTACTACTATTGCAGAGCACTACCCAGTGCAAACAAATAGCCCACAGTGTATACTAATAAGTAATACCAGTTCCATCACTATAGTACATAACGAACCCCGAACTAATATACTAACTCTAGACATTAACTAATAGTACGACGGCCCAACTAATATAATTAAGTTATATTAATAGTAATACTATTACAGAGCATTGCCCAGTGCGGACAAGTAGCTCACAGCATATACTAAGTAAGTAATATCAGTTCCATAGTACACGACTGACTAACTAATATAACTACGTTTATATTAGTAGTATCAGCATTACAGACACTGCCCAGTGCAACAAGTAGCTCACAGCATATACTAATAAGTAATACCAGTTCCATTCACTATAGTACATAACGGCCCGACTAATATAACTAACTTTAGATTATTAGTAGTAGTATTACAAGCACTGCCAGTCCAAAATACCCACAGAACATTAAGTTAACTACTAGTCTAATTAATACAGTAGTATGACAAAGCATTAAGAACTAACACCGGCCATTGGCTATTAGTCTAACTAATATAACTCAAGACCATTCGTAGTGTTACAGTCCAAAATAGCCCACGGAACATTAACTATTAGTCTAACTAATATAACTCAAGGCTACTCGTAGCATGAGAGCACTGCCCAAATAGCCCACAGAACATTAACAGCTCAGGCTGCTAAGAAATAGATTATTTGATTTAAGTGATCTTTAGTGTTATAATATCAAAAATAAAAACACCAGCCATCAACTATTAGTCTAACTA
>JAJMBO010000013.1:100598-116640 GCA_030585065.1 Blastobotrys persicus
GTAATATGACAGAACACTTCACAAACAAATAGCCCCCAGAACATTAAGTTAACTACTAGTCTAACTAATATAGTAGACAAAGCACATCCCAGTCCAAAATAGCCAGTAACAACCAACACCAGCCATTAACTATTAGGCTAACTAATACAACTCAAGACTACTCGTAGCATGAGAGCACTGCCCAAATAGCCCACAGAACATTAACAGCTAAGGTTGCAAAGAAATAGATTATTTGATTTAAGTGATCTTTAGTGTTATAATATCAAAAATAAAAACACCAGCCATCAACTATTAGTCTAACTAATATAACTCAAGGCTACTCGTAATATGACAGAACACTTCACAAACAAATAGCCCACTGAGCATTAAGTTAACTACTAGTCTAACTAATATAGTGGTATGGCAAAGCACATCCCAGTCCAAAATAGCCCCCAGAACATTAAGTTAACTATTAATCTAATTAATATAGTAGACAAAGCACATCCCAGTCCAAAATAGCCAGTAACAACCAACACCAGCCATTAACTATTAGTCTAACTAATACAACCCAAGGCTACTCGTAATATGACAGAACACTTCACAAACAAATAGCCCCCAGAACATTAAGTTAACTACTAGTCTAACTAATATAGTAGACAAAGCACATCCCAGTCCAAAATAGCCAGTAACAACCAACACCAGCCATTAACTATTAGTCCAACTAATACAACCCAAGACCACTCGTAGCATGACAGACACTGCCCCAACAAATAGCCCACAGAACATTAACAACCAACACTGGCCATTAACTATTAGGCTAACTAATACAACTCAAGACTACTCGTAGCATGAGAGCACTGCCCAAATACCCCACAGAACATTAACAACCAATACCGTCACCCAAGCACACAACCAACCTAACTAATACACTCCGCCCTCTTAGTAACCCACATCCTAACCACCACATACAACAATACCAGTCCCAACACCATTGCGCACTCAAGGCCTAACTATGGACAAATATCAACCCTGTACAGTCTAAGGAAAAAAACCACCATACTACCAACTACCCTTCGACAACGCCCATCCTACATCCCCAGTACAATACAACTATCCTACGGCCCTAATCTCCCCGCACACCTGACTTGACGTAAGCCTCTTATTATTATCCCCATGCATCTACCAGCTCCAACCAACTAGCCATTGCTCACCCCACGATAACGTCCACGAAAACACCCTCCAGGTACCCGTGTCAATCCGATCGTCAGGATCCCATTCATGTGCAAGCCCGCAATCAGCTGCCGATCAAGCCAGAACCACGGCCTCTCAATAATCGGCGATCCATAGACTGCCTTCTACTCTTCTTGCGGGGAACGCCTCCAATCTCCTTCTGCGGGGAAACGGAGGAAGGCCGGCCAAATGGGACACTCCAGGGTCCTCCGTGCAAGGAACCCCCTATACAACCACACTCAGGCCCTCCATACATCCAGACAACGCGTGAAATTTGCCACGGCCTTTTGCACCATCGCACTACGTACTATGCAGCCTGCTGCAATGACCATGTTGCACACCCCCGCAGACCCCCTCGGTGGACCCCTTAAATTGTCACATCGGATAATCTGCTTCACAATGTCCACCACCCCCGGATTGAGCGGTCTGCCTAGTTTCCAGCTCCAGCCTCTGCCATTGCTGGCCAAAGCGAATAACAACTCTACAACACTAATAATAATAACAATCCCCCTTCTCTACTTTCATCCACCCGAAAACTCTCTTCTCTTATAATGATATTGAGAGAGAACCCTTCACGTGACACCTCCGCTTTTCCATTTACCCGTTTGGGAAATTGGGACCAGGATTGCCATGGAAGAAAGAATTTCTCCGCTTATTTTTTTTTTTGGCCCCACTTTTTCAATCTTATGAGGTGATGAGGAGACTAAAAGACTCATCATGCTTGCCCTTTTTCCCCGCGCGGGAATGGCTATATAAATATATAAGGGGCCACCTTCTTTCCACACACATAGATTAATAGATTATACAAAAAAAAAAAAGTGATAAAAAACTGAACATTACGCTGAGCCGAGTTGCTCGCTGCGAGCTTCTAGTGCCCTTCCCATGACGAGTGCAAACGGCCACACATACGACTTGCTGAGGATCTTGCCCACGACTTTTAGGACCAGAATGGACAGACCCTTTTGGCAGCGGCGTTTGCTGTCCAGGTCGAGGACGTCTTTGCTGGTAGCGTCTGTGATGGCCGTAGTGTCGATGTCGTCGTCGCCGACCACTTCCAACACCCGTTGAAAGATTTTGACGATCCGGCCCACCAGCGAGCTTTCCTCTTCGGACCACTCGGTGGTGTGTTTCTGTTCTAATCGTTTTAGGAACTCGGACATGACTAGGCCGCAGTCAAACAAAGAAACAATGGTATGGATAAATGTTTGTGACACTGACGTCTCTAGGGTCCATTTGACCGAATGCTTTTCCCACAGCGAGATTGTATCTGCCGCGTATGACGTGGCTTCCAATAGACCGTTAAACGTCTTGTGGACGCCTTCTTCGTCGATAGAGATGGTGGGCACCTTGATGTTGTCCAGCTGTTTGCCCATGGCTCTAAAGTCCCGCTTCCAGAAGTTTGCCTTGACCTTTCTCAGGTCCACGTAGGTGCGGATATGCGCCAGCGACGACAGCGGGATGGAGTCGCTCATGAGCGGACCGTATTGGCTAGACGGGTTCAGGGACGCCAGTGGCGACAGCGACCACGTAGTTTCCCAAGCGCGCAGCATGGACTCGATGGGCAGTTTTTGCGACGTCAGCCATTGCTTTTCCTGCTCGGAACTATCGTTTTCCTGGTTCAGGTACATGACCGAATCTGGGGCATTAAGAGTGGAGCAGCGGCGCTTTTTGTGCACGGGCTTGCCGTCCTCCCGATCGTCAACCTCCATTGCACTCTCGTCCTTGATGGCGGCGGGGGTGTCATGCCGCAACTTGCGCTCGTGGATTTCCAAGTGAATGCCATACATCAAGGTCAGCAATGTGAATTGAGGCACTTTGCTGACCAGGGTCTGGCCGCTGACCAGCTGTTTGAGACAGTCGCCATACGATAGTCCAAGAGCAACATCACGAAGAGAGCCGTCCAGCTCCTTCTTCTTCATGATTTCCCACCACGACGCCGCGTTGGGCGCGGTCCACAGCGACTCGTCGCATGGCGTTCCACACTTGATGTCTTCATTCTTGAGCGAGGGCATCACATTGTAGCTCGTTGCCAACAGACACGACAGGGTATGGACAACATGCATTGTGCGAATGCGTTCTTGGACGGCCACAAAGAACTTCCATCGGTCGTCAATAGAACAAGTCTTGACATCTGGCATTGTGATAAAGTTGAGCGGGGGCAAATGCAGCCCGGCGCTCTTGGCGAGGGAAACGACCGCGTTAGCCTGGGCCACGGCGATTTCGTTGGCAGTGGGGTCTCCACTAAAGAGCCCGTAGATGACACCGAGGACCAACGCTTGGACCAGCCATAACGGGGTGGACGACGCAGCAGACGGCTTTGGGATGAAGTTGTTGATGTCATTGGCATCCGACGTGGCTGCGCGATGGTCATGCTTCGACTCGAGGTAAACATGGATGCACGACCGCGAGATCTCGAAGATGGACGCAGCGTTTGATTGCTCAAATGCATACAACGCACCTACGGCGGCCATGTCCAACGCCAACGGGACGTTGTCTGGTGTAAACTCCAACGTGTGATGCAAAAATGGCATGTGCTTGCTGAAGTTTTCAATGTAGGCGTTGATGTAGCGCTGCAACTCCAGCGTCGACGGCAGATGCGGTGGCGGGTTGGAGCTAAATGGAGTTGGTGTAGATAGGGTAGTCAATATATGTAACCGCAATTGCGGTGTGATGACATGGCTCCCGTGGCCCTCTGGCTGTTGCTGTTGCTGCTGCTGCTGCTGCTGCTGCTGCTGCTCCAATTTCCAAAAACTCTCATCAGGAATATTCAAGTCAAAATTAGAGTGGTTAGTAGAACTATTAGCTTCCGGATTGTGCTCGTGAAAGGCCATGTTAAACATGTCGTGAGGGGAGATTGGCTTTGCCGACGACTGCTGCAGAGACAGGGGGGACTCTGGATGGCCATTGAAGTCTGAAGTACCGTTCAAAATCGATTGCGGCGTAGTGTTTGACGCAGGCGGAACGGCTGAAATGGAAGGATGATGACCATGGTGGTTGTGGTGATGGGGGGACGACAGCCACGACAGGTCATCGTGATCAAAGTTGAGCACGCTGTGGGGGTCCTGGGGACCGCGATCATGCAAAAAGTTTGGGTGCTGAGTCAACTGCGGATAATGATGATTGGATGACACGCTGTTGTTTCGATCGCTGCCCAACAACTGGGGGTTAATAAATAAGGGATCAGAGGCCGTGAAGAAATCATCAAATGGATTGGAATCAGACGAGTCTGAGAACGTGGCTGGGAGCAGCTGTGGAGTCGAGAACCCGACTTGCGGAGGAGCAGACGGATGGAACTGCTGATTGAACGTCTCGATCTCCTTGTTGGTGGAATACGACGTCGCCGACGCCGCGGAAAAGGACATTGTTCTTGACCGGGTACCGGACTTTTGGACCTTGTTTCGAAGCAGGTCCGAGTACAAGGTGGGTGGGGATTCAGAATTGTTTGTGACCGAAGAAGCCTCCGACGACGCCACATCTGTCGTCGTTGCCGTCTTGGAATTGCGCTTGCCCTTCCTGCTGCCTCCGCCGCGGCCCTTGGCCGAATCGTCGGGGAAGTCTGCATGCAGCTTCTGCTTGTGCCGCAGTAATAGATCTCGACGTGCAAAGCATCTCTCACACACGGGACACTGGAACGGCTTTTCCTTCGTATGAGATCGCTCGTGACGCTTCAGATGCTCCAGACGAGCAAACGACCGAGTGCATGTAGCACAGACATGTGGCCGAGGCTTGTCAGTCTTGACTGTCGTGGATTTTGGTGGTATAGGCTGTGTAGGTTTGATAGGATCTGTATTCATGCTTGCGGGAACCGTGCGACTAATATCAATAGACATGATATTCTTTCTACCCCATAGTCAGTAAAAGCTCCAAAAAAAACAAAAAAAAAACCCTGTTGTAGCCACTTACCAATAACAAGAGGACCCTATTAACCTTCTCGAGGCGTGTTGGATAGCTTGACTGTGTGTGTTTGGCGGAAAGAAAAAAAAAAAAAAAACAACAAACCTGTATATATCTACTCGGAGTAAACGTGACGCTCAAATCTGACAAGCCCTGCACCAAGCTCGCTCAAAGGGAAAAATGTAGATGGAGGACAAGAAGAACGAAACGTTATAAAAGAGATATATCCCGTCGCGCGGCAACCGTTGCTCCATGCAAAAGAAGAAGAAATTACCTAAACCTCGGGGTTAGGGTTCCTCCCCAAACGGGAAGCCACTTGTATGGGAAAAAAGCAAAGAAACCCCAAAAGCAAATGTGACCAATGCACAACAAAACCCCTTCGGCTGTCGGCACGGGGAGACAACAGGCACCAAAAGTACAATGGGCCAACTGGCCACCGTCGGCTCGCCAGCCCCCAGCATCCGGCCGTCCAGCGGTGTTGCCAGCTTCGCTTTCGTCGACTGCCGATTCTTGTTGGGGTTGGCCGCGAGATCGGAATTTCCGCCGGTGTAAAATATTGCGTACGATCAGCCCCCAGCTTTTCCGCTTTCAGAGACGATGCCTTACGTAACTTCCGGGGTGCTAAGCGCGTCGCTCGCACGTGAGCCCGGAGCCCGGCTTCCCCAGATCTAACAAGAAAAAATTATCTGCATGCATGTGCTATCTACCAATAAAATCCCGCAAATTACATTGAGGTCTCAGTTCTCAACCCCTGTTTTATACGCTGGCGAAACCCAGGAAAAATCAATTTTCTTCTCGAACGTCCGGCTCTTTCGTCATGGCAATGTTCTCTGGCGCTGCGGTTTATGTTTATTTTTATCCCTGTGGTGCTTTGCTGGTCGGCTGGCTTGTATAACCCTGTAGACTGGGCGTGTAGTTTTCAGACCGCATGCACAATTCAGCACAGGGCGCTTTTTAAGAACAGATTTTTTCTCCCAATATTTTTTTTTTTTTTTTTTTTTTTTCTTCAGTACCAACGACATTTACAGTACTGTGCTATAGCTCGGCCGGTTGAGGTATGGATGAGCATATCAACGGCTGTCCTAGCCCGTTTCCATGCTCATCTTCAACCGGCCCTTTCACTGTAGCGCGGTGATTCCCAAAATGTCAAGATGAAGGATGGGCTTTTTAAGAGCTCAATGGGAGTTGTCCAATGAACATTGAGCGTCAGATGAGTCGTACATATCAGTAACAACAATACATTCCTACTACTAGTTTTAACGGCTTTTTGTGATGATCATTATATTTTGTCAGCAATCTAAAACGTTAGCTTGGCTCTCGAATCAGACGCCTTCTTCCGAATACAGTAAACGTATCGTTGATGATTATATAAGTCACCGGTTTGTTTTAAACACGCAGCCATCTGGGGTCGCGCTTCGGGTCTGTCTTTTGCCCCAACCGAGAATGGCTTATCTGACACTTGTCAGACACAAAACAAAAGACATGACAAATTTTTTTTTTCCCCCCTTAAACCACAAATCCTGAAATAGCTTTTTGGTGGTTGGACTTTTGGTGGTGCACAGTCGACGCCGCCATCGGCTATCGGCTGCAAATGTAGTAATCATGCAGGGGATCGTTTCTTAGGTAATAAACCTGCCACGTACCTATTGACCATCATTATGACGATCGTCAAGCATCATTCCCCCAGCTCTGTCTTGGTTTGACGTGCAGATGGGCGCACAGCCACGTGCATTAGACGATTCTTCGGTTGATTACGCATTGGATCACCCAGTCTCTATTGAAGATGAGGGTTTTTGGGTGCAATTGGCCGTTTATGATCCGTTTGACCATGTCCATGCCGTCGCATCGATGCAGCGTGTTTGCGTAGCGGTGGTTTTCTATCGACACCGTCACTGACCCCACAGCCACGTCTCGAATGGACGTGATCCATTTGCACGAGCATCCCATCAGCGACAGGGCCAGGGGAATCACTTGGGCGGCGGCAGAATCGTCGGCTTTGGACTTCTCAGGCCGAATTATATGAATCGTGGTCTTAACCGTGTCCAATGGCTGGCGTCGTAGACTAAATTGGTCTTGTAGCGGCCACCGCTGCAGCCAGTGTTGCTTGAATAGGCTCACGTCTTGGGACACAATGCGTTTGTCCAGAATGTCCGACTCGCCTGCGCCCAACAAGTAGCTGTCCCAGTGGTCAACAAGCTCCTTGTATTCCATGCAGTCGTAGATATATCGGTACGACAGGCATGGCCATCCGACGGCCAGCGCCTCGAGGTATTTCGGAGTCCTCTTGCAGTCTTTGGCCAGCACTGCAGCAAAAGTGTATTGACCGATTTCCCCATGCCACCAGGTCAATTGACCGTTATTTAGAGAAACCAGATCCCGTAACCCCGTGGCCACCACAGTGCCTCCGCGCGAGGTGATGGCTTGTTGTACTCGCACACTATCCTCTTCAATTGTCAGCGCAAACACGCAGTTCCTGAACACACCGGTGGGGTAGCTTTCACATTTCTTGGAAAACTGCGTCCACATACGTCGCGTCAGGTACAGACACGAAATGGGCACAGTCCGTCGTTCGTCATACTTGTCCCGCACTTGTACGTACTGATGATGTTTGGTCGACCGAATCGTCAGCAGCTCTTCTTCTTCCTCCAAGCGCTGGTAATCGTCAGGGGGCATGTCCAACAAGTCCACCACGACAAATACTCGAGATTTATCCTGCTTGATTTTCACCTCATCGCCCTTATCTAACACTAGTTCGTAGAGATTAGCTTCTGAAATTCCTCCCGGTCGTTTGTCTCCGAAAACAATCTCCACCTCATGGTCGTCATGAGCACCTCGCACCTCGACGGGATACACGGCATCTGTCCACCGAGCCCAGGCAAACTTCCTGCCATCGTCGCTTCTAGCTTGCATCGGCGACGAGCATGGGTCGAATGCTGCAAAATCCGGCGGCGGAGGGATGGATTCTCGTTCTTCCGAGTCGGGGATCACACGACGGCGCTTTAGTGTGCGTGGACCGCCAATTTCCGGAGACGTGCTAATGACCGTTCCTGCAAGCAGACGGTTTCTCGTAGGAGTGCTGCAATGCTGAGTCTCGGACTTTGATCGCACGGCAGTATCAGGTATAACCCGTGGCCCCACTGGCGAAGAGTTTATATCCAATTTCGGTGCAGCCTCGGCCTCGTCCTCGCCGCTTTCAATCGCCTCTTCAGTTCCGCCAGCAATCGGCTGTGTAGACTCCTCCTCGTTTCTTAACGACTCCTGGGCCCCATTCACCGCCGCGTCGTCTGGAGGGGGCTCGGCATGTGTTGCGCTTCGTGATCGATCCTGGGTGGCCGGCACCTCAAAGTCGTTCTCTTCTATGCGTTCCATACGACGTACCGGCGTTATGTAGTTGTTGCTATCAACCATTTGTGTCGAGCCATCAAACTCACCGTTGGCCACGGTCTTTATAGCTTGGGTTTCCGCAGGGTCACTCATTGGCTGTGAATTCGGCACACTGTCGTCCTTCTCGACATATGCATCATTTGTTCGTAAGGCATTGATTCGTCTCTGCATCTCCACCTGAGAGTCGACAGTAGCAAACTGACTAGGCGACGATGACATGAGCGCGCTCAAATCGTCATCATTCAAGTCTCCGCTATTCTGATTTCGAGCTTTGAAAAACTCCACCGCGGGGTCGTCGTCTTCGTTATCAATCGTGTCACCTTCGCCAAACGATTCCTGGTCTATAATATTATGGTTCTTGTTGCTGTGACGGGGAAACGAGTCTAGCATCGCCTGTTCGTCGTCCTTCTGTACGACAGTCAATTTGCGCGGTTGTTGTTGAGCTTCCTGGAATCTCAACGCCGCCTGAACCGGCGGCTGAGAATGATCTTCTTGAGTACTGGCTTCATCTTCTATCCCCCTTTTTGGACTGTCGTCTTCAATACCACGTACCGCCACCGCTCCCGCGTTCAATCGCCGTAACGGACCCTTTCTCGGTATGCTGAACCTATGGTCCTCGTTCACAGACTGAGTCTGTCCACCACTGGCATTTGGCAAAGAACTACCACTACTACTGGCACACTCCTCCTCCTGTTCTCGAATTAGAATCTTCGTCGAATCTCCTTAAATCATACTTACTGCCATTAGTACTGGTGTCTAGTGGTGTCGGCCTCAGACTCCGACGCCGTCTTCACCTACTCTAGTCCCGAGTGCTACGGTACATTTATAACTAAATAAAATAGTGTAGTTAAAAGTGCAAAGCAATTTTTTTTTTTTTTTTTCAGTCAATAGTTTATTACTACATAATAATACGTACTGATACTAACGAGATAATAATAAATAGGGATATTATTTTATATATCTATCCATAAACTTCTTGTGAAAGTCCGACCGCAGACTGTCGTTGACAAACCCCCGACTAGACTCTTTGTTCAATGCTTGGTTTTTGAACACAGTGTCTTCGGTCCATGACTTTTTGACTGTAAAACCCGCCGGATTCAGTAGCGGGTTACTATATGCAATTTCCTTTTCGCGATCTTCCTGCTGCCGCTCTTCCTCTTTGGCCCGCTCCTCAGCACGTTCTTGTTTGATTTTCTCTAGTTCCCTCATCAACAGGGCAGTTTCATCCTCGTCACTATCATCCTCGTCTTCGTCGTCATTATCACTGTCCTCTTCACCACTGCCATCACTATCGTCGGCATCAATTGCTTTGTTTTCCTCGAGTACTCGTCGTCGTTTCTCCTCTCGAGATTCTTCCTCTTCTTTTACATTATTCCCCAAACCGACCTTCTGCATGTGATCTTGCTCTGCCTCGAGTAGTTTTCTCTTCAGTTCCTCGTTGGTCCTGATTCGGTCGTCGCTGTCTTTATCCGCTTCACCACCCTGTCCACGTTGCCGAAACTTTAGCTTCTGGTGCGCAGGAAGCATGCGCGAGTGCAGAATCGAGCCCGCTGCCTGTTTATTTGCATTCCCTCGAGCAGGATCAAACGTAGGTCTGTGTGCGGTCGTCATCGTGGTCCATGTATTGTGTGCTTCAGAAGCACATTTTTTATCCCATCGGACGTTGTACCGGCTTGATTCCCCAAGCCCGAGGCTGGCTCAATCCAATCGACAAGCAATGGCGAAAACAGTACTAGCTTTCTATATATGTACTACTGTACTTGTATCTGGACTAGGCATTCACATCGCCTTTCTTACCGTCTCGCCGCCGGTAGTCGTAGAAAAGATGAAGAGATGAGCCGTTGTAACTTGAGTCACGAGTGACGTAATCGTGGTCCCCGGCTTTGGGACATTTCGAGTTCACAAAATGGCGACATGGCGATGAAACACTGAGCTGGAGAGAGGACACGGCCAACATCAGGTACGTTATTGTATCGATTTTTTTGAACCCACTACTCGCTCCATTCAGTTAACAAACGACGTCCAGACCCCCCCGATGGCAGGGAATATTGACCTGCAACAATCAGGCGATAAAGCGGGCGAAAACAAATCGGCACCTGACATTCAGCTTAGCACTGTCGACGACGACCAGGGGGACGGGCTCCCAGAGTTTGAGTCGGCTCTGCCGTACACGCAGGTTCGAGACTTTGCCTATCCAGAGTTCCATCCTCTTCATTACGGAGTGCCGCAGCTTCCATCCACGAGTTCAGATGGCGAAGACTGTGGCCGTTACTTGGATGACGACGGTCCTCCTTGGCAGGAGGATGCGGACTTAGCGTCCCCTGTAATCAAGTCGCATGATGTAGGTGACCGGATTTCGCGAGAATACGAGTTTTCGGTAGCGTCTGCTGATGAGATTCACGGTCGTGCCATCGCCCTCTTTGACTTTACCCCGGAAAACGAAAATGAGGCCCCCTTGCGCGAGGGCCAGCTAATATGGGTGTCGTATCGTCATGGCCAGGGATGGCTGGTTGCCGAGGATCCAGACACAGGCGAGACTGGCTTAGTGCCTGAAGAGTATGTGGAATTGATTCCGAACGACGAGGCCAGGCGGATTCATCAGGCCCAGCTGGCTGCGGCAGAAAATGACCGACAAGATGATGACGACAATTATGACTCTTGCAACAATAATGTTAACACTAATAATAATAATAGCTCTCGGGACTCGTTCCATAGTCCTGAAGCTTCCCATCCAAGCGATGACCAAGGAGGCGAACAACAACAGCAAAGAAATTTAGAAGCCCTCTCAGATTTAGATTTAAATAAGCCTTAGTTCTTTTTATTTTATTTTTATCTATCAGCTCGGCCCCGGTGAATAAAATGAGGCCATTTCCTCATACAAACTACTGAACTTTAACGACAATAGTGAAGATTACGGACACTCGAACCGCACAATGGGGACAATTGAATAAGAGCGCAGTCCTTCTCTCGACCTATTGATGGAAATTATCGCATCGAAAGAAAGAAATAAAGAAAAAAAATGCAACTGTATTACTCATCTTCCAAATCTTTAAGATCTTCGTCGTCGTTGTCATCATCATTATCGTCAGAATAACCTTCTGGGACTTCACCAATAGACGCAAGCATGCCTTGTACATTTTCGGCAAGCTCGTCATCCTTATTCTCTGGATCGTCTTCCATCATGGACAAAATGAGGTTAAATGAATCGCTGGCTCTGCTGGCATTTCTATACATGTTGTCTTGATCTCCTTCTGCTTTATACTGCTCAAATAGAGAAAAATGTGCCAAACCATTAAGATAGTACACTTCGATGATATTATCATCTAGTCGGATCGTCTTTAACGTAAGTTCAACGGTGTGTTCCAACATTTGCATTTCAAGCATGTTTTGACCTAGGCGAATCAACGCTGGGACCTCGTCATTACCCAACTGACGACCATTATACAATTCAAATGACTTGCCCAAAGCATCTTTAGCCTCATCGTTGCGTTGCTGGGATATTCTAATGGACCCCAGCACAGACCAATTCTCCGCCTCAGAGTCATCAACCATCAATGCCTCGGTAATCAATTTGTCACACGTCGCTTCCGCTTCGGGTTCCATACATAAGTCAGTCATCCAGATCTCAATCATACCGCAGAGCCCCTGTGAAATCTTCTTCTTTAGAAATACAATATCCTCCTCCTGAGTAGCATTGGCAAATTGCTCCCGTAGTCCGTTTAACCCCGCTTCATACCATCCTAATCCAATTCTATCACCATTGAGTTGTCCAAGCCACAAGAACTTTTCAAACCCGCCCTGTTTACCTTCACCGTCTAATTCTGCAGCTTTTTCAAATAGTGCATAGGCGTTGGCCGGCTCTCCAATCTCCACATACGCCTCTCCTAACGTCTGCAGAACGACCACATTATTAGGATCCTTTTCAGCTTCTGGCAGAAGCAAATTGATGCATTCTTGGGGCTGTGATGCATGCAACAAACCTTTAGCCTTATCTATCGTCTCGTCTGCCATAATGTCCGAGGAGATAAAAAAAAAAAAAAAAAATCCATTAAAGCCTTGAAATTTACTCGAGTTGTGTGGTTGGTGACAAGCGGAGCACAAGCAGGTCTTCTATGTTTGAGACACTAGACCTTGGACATCATCCACAATAAGACTGCTATATTAGTTAACATTAGAAGTTAGAAGAGGCTATTAAACGTTGCTGGTAAATACAATTGATAGTTAAAGACTTGATTTCGGATATTACAGCTTACTGTGGTAGAACGAGTTCGGTTGGGAGGTTTGTCTCGAGAGCACCAACCTGTGAGGAAAATTGCATCAGGGTTAGAGAAGAATGGACTACAAGGAAGAGCAGGCGCAGGAGTTGGATATTCTAAGATCAATCTATCCAGATGAATTGGACGAATTAAGCGAAACCAAGTTTAACATCCATTTCGCCTTGGACACAAAACCTGTGAAGTATATTGTGCTTGAAGTTGAGTATCCTGACGACTACCCGGAGACGGTACCTATATTAAATCTGGACACTTCTGATGGAAGTTTTCTAAAGGAAAGAAAGGGAGAGGATGAGGAGGACGAAGAGGAAGTTCATTTTACTGATGAGCTGAATAATGATGATATGAAGAAGCTACTAGACGAATTAAACGAAAATGCACAAGAAAACGTTGGAATGGCCAGTGTGTTTACGCTGGCATCAATGCTGAAGGAGTCGGCCGAAGAACTGTATCATGAAAAGATTAGGAAGAAGGAGAAAGAGCACGAAAAAGCCATTTTGGCAGAGGAAGAAAAAGAACAAGAAAAGTTTAGAGGAACCCCGGTAACCCCAGAATCGTTTGCCGAATGGCGAAGAAAGTTTAGAGAAGAGTTCAAACTGGATCAGGTTAATAACGAGTCGAAAGATAAAACAAAACTGACTGGCAGAGAGATCTTTGAACGTGGTCTGAACAAGGATGAAGATGAGGCCGATCTCAAAGATGGCATGGAAGAACTGAGTGTTAAATAATTATATATGTAACTAGAAGCGTACCTAATGAATCGTCGGACGACTGTACAGGCGACTGTCAGCGTATGCTTGGAAATACTTTTAGAACAACTAATTAAAAACTATAATTTAACAAATGTATTTTTGGATAAAATAATTTTTAGATCAACAAATCGTCAATTTGAGAGCCGGAAGGTTGGGTTGAGGTTTGCTGGTTGCTGGCTGCAACATTTGAAGTGGATGTAGACGTGCTCCCCCACATGCTATTCTTTGCATTTTGTTGCGCCATGCTCTGCAGAGAGCCAGAACTGGTGCTTGGTTTCTTTGCTTTCGACGAGGCCGAAGTCCACAGGGAGCCAAATGCGTCGTCAGCCTTTTTAGCTTGTGGTTTAGATGAAGAAGTTGAGGTCAACGAAGAAGCGGATGATCCTGTATTGAAGTTTGGAAGTGCTCCGCCCATCATATTAGAATTTTGCGGCTGAGAGAAACCTGTGGTGTTCAATGAACCAAGGTTCATGGGTTGCTGTGAAGCATTGGCCATGGTTGGAGCAGGGGCAGCAGATGGCTGTTGGTTAAGGTTTGCAAAGAGACTGGTGATATCATTGTTCGAAGGCTTTTGTTGCTGGCCGGTGGTGGTGGTAGATGCTGGCTCAGGGGTTGCACTTTGGAAATCATCAAACTCATCGTCGTCACCCCCAGACGGAGCAGGAGCGTTGTTCTTTGGAGGAACCTGCGGAACCGCACCAGCAGATGAAGTCGATGCAGCAGGCTCGTCATCAAAGGAAATAAAGTCGGGGATTGGCTCCTGTTTTCGTGGAGGAGGCGGAGTTGGTTTAGAGAGAGAACTAGCAGTTCTATGATGAGATGTACTACCGACAGATGGGATACCCTCAACTTGATATTCTTCAAATTCGTCATCATCATCATCGTCATCATCAAAACCGCCATGTCTGCCACCTGGACCACTGTAACTTGACCCGTTGAACCCACCACCGTCTCCAAATACTCCGCCAGAATATCCACCACCAAACTCAGAATTGGACCCAAAACCACCATAGCGACGCCCAGTACCGCCAAAACCCATACCGTCAGATCCAATGCCAGCATACTTGCTCTTATTTGCTCGGGCCTTTTTACGCTCTGCGCGGATCTTGTCAACATCGGACAACAGGTTGGTTAACTCCTTCGCACGATTACGAATATTGATACCTTGGTCCTTTCCATTATGGTCAATATAATGGAAATGCTTTAACATATCAATCACTGCGGAATGCGAACGAGCGTAATCAACAACCCGCTCACTACCGTTCTTTACCAAGAACTCTAACAATTGCAATGCCTTGTAAATTTGTCGCCACTCTTCTGCCGATTTTTCCGTAAAGCGCTATACAATTAGCAACTGTAATCCGTCAGAGTTCCAAGCAACCGCTTACCTTGTAGATCATTGGCATAATTTCATGAAATTGTGAACTAGGTCTGCGGTTAACATTCAATCACACAACCGGATCAAAATCAAACGTACTATGAACTTGTGCCATCTGCAATTTCCTATAGCTCTGTCAGTACCGATTTTGAAGTTAACTGTTTGTCCTGATTGCTCTGCAGGCTTGAATTGGCTCTTAGTAGTATCTGGCAGAATTATACCCTATTCCTGTACTTTTGAAAGGGACAACAATTCAACTGGTCTGCATATATCCGTTGTTTTCAAAGAACACGCCTCGCAGCCATATGAATTACTGCCAGATGCACTACCACGGATCTAACGGATATATTTTCCAACTGCATAAGGTCGTCAAACATCCTTTATAAGAGATTCTAACCAAATCTCCCTCAACGACAATTTCTGTCTGAAGAAACGGACAAACAATATTGCTGCATATCAATGCTTACCTGCATCAAGGTACTGCTCGCACCCCATGGCTCATTATTTGTGGCCTCACGCACCTACCCGTCTTATTAGACCTTCTCCACCATTGAATTTAGAGTAATCTTATCTCGTCCTCACCTTTGCCTCCATCTCAGTAAAGTTCATGACCACTATCAACCCTATCAGCTTCCTGCCGTGCACACATGTCTCGACGGCTTGACTCACTGTTCTGTGCTTTGCGCACATAGGCCTTGACATCGTAAATAGACAAGTTGGAGATTGTGTCCTTCAGATTGTCCATTACTGCTACTACCTGCTGCTACGACTTCGTGTTCTCTAGATGTTTGGGCAACTCCCGATTGGAACGTGTTTAGATTAATTCCCAAGAATTTCGTCGGACCCAACATTCGAAACGGTTCCCGACCCTCCATCCGGAAGTCTCAGATGCCTGACCTTTGAGGACTGATAACGACGTCGCATTCAAAGAGTGACCCAAGCATGCTGTTTGTTGTTCACGTCTTATGAGTTAGTATGCTTCCTGTATCTCCTTTATAAACTGCTACATAAATGTACATACAGACGAAACGAATAGTAACCCACTGGTATAGGGACTAAAGCTTGGAGGACGGTGTTATGCTGAGAGCGGAACCCACATTACCAGCAATAACGTGGGCAGTAGCCATTGTGGAGATCATTGGATTTGCACC
>JAJMBO010000014.1:0-20064 GCA_030585065.1 Blastobotrys persicus
GGAAGAGGTTGTGATTCCTGGTCTGAACAAAGCGCTTGAAGCATTAAAGTACCAGGACAAGAAAGCGCGCAAATACAAAAATGCTGGAGAAGCAAAAAAGTCTGACTTCCTCAAGGTTTATGAACTGGTTTCTGAAAAGGCTCCAAAAGTACAAATCTACCGTGGCTCAGACGGCGAGACCGAAGTTGAAGGGGATGTTGATAGATTCAAAATATCAACATCACCATTGCTGGGGTTTAAACCGCAGGATGCTGAAGAGGTCTCCTTTGGCCCAGAGCAGTTTAACGATATTTGGAAAACTTTTATTGAGACACTGGACGAGACGATGACCAGGTTCCCTATCTTTTGCAAACACCTCACCCATAAGGGTCTGGAATGGCAGGCAAAACGCCTCGGTATACCTCAAAATGGAACAACAGAAGAATTAGTCACAAGGGTTAGAGAGTCGTGGGGGGATGATCCACTCCCAATTGAGAATGCAAGTCATATACTGCAGGCTCCGCTCGAAGACGTGCTAAAGTTCCTTAAAGTTCATTATCCAGAGTATAGACCGAAGCGGCTGAGACGGACCGAAGGAAGGGCCATGTTTACGTTAGTCAAACAATGGTTGAGGAACGCTAAAGGTAAAGGCTTGCCGTTGCACGGCCGAAACGTAACTTTCCGCAACTCTTGACAGAGTTGAAACAATTTCTTCTCTCTAGCAGCACATGAAGCAATAAACCTCTACTGTGACTCAGACTCCGCATTAAGCTTCTCCAAAGGTGTTGTATGGTCATCATCCAGCTATTACTATCAGCGGTTAAATAGAAAGGACCTAACCTCGCTTACGGGAACCTTGCCTGAAATTGCTATGCATTTGTCTGTAACCTTTGAATGAACCCTCAATGTCATTAGTTGCCAGACAATTTTCATTTTGCAGGTTTTGCTATTTTGCTGCGTTACTGGCTTATCCTTAGCTATAAGAGACCTTGCACTGTCAAAAAGTGCTCATACTACTATTATCTGCTGAAAGCCGGCTTGTACTATTTATTGCAACGTGTTGTAAGCTCCAAATATTACGATAACCAGCTCAATCCCCGGCACCATACCCTCGATCAAGACCGTAGGTGGTTTGTGAAAACTGGTGAGCAATATTATCGCATTGAGAACAGAAAGCAGTAATCATGTGTTTGCCAGCATTCACTTTCTGCAAAGAGAAGAAATACCTGCAATATTCAAAAAGGAAAGTAGATATCTATTATACTTTAGCCTCTAATAGTAGAGTCCAGAGGAATACTTTGATACTCATCATATCCCATGGAAAGGTTGATATTCTGGAGACACTGCGTAGCAGCACCCTTCAGCAAGTTATCGATAGTGGCGACAATGACAACTCTGTCTTGTCTAGAACTAACGCCGAAACCACCAATGACGACACCATGCTTACCAGAAGCATCCTTGACCAATGGCGATTCACCAGTGACTGTGATGAGCTTTTCACCAGCATATCGGTCTTGGTACAAGTTACGGATTTCACGAGAGGTCATCTTTTCTTTAAGAGGAATGGAGATGGTGTGACTGATACCCTGGAACCAGGAAGCCACGTGTGGGGTGAAAGCCACCTGCACCCCGAGTTGTGAAGAGATTTCGCGTTCGTGAATGTGGTCAGTCAACGAGTATGGAATCAAGTTATCGGTCAACAGCTTGACATCATTCTTGGGCGATGGTTTGGTGCCGGCGCCGGAATAACCAGACACACCAAAGATGGTTGGGCTAACGCCCTCAGGAATCTTGGACACAAGTGGGGCGATGGCAAGCTGAGCAGCAGTAGCATAGCAGCCTGGGTTAGAGATTTTGGTTGCTTGTTGCAGCTTGGATCGTTCGACGAGTTCGGGAAGACCATAAATCCATTCGCCAGTAGTGTCGAATCTGTAGTCAGCCGAAAGATCGACAATCACAGACTTCTTATCCTTCGGGGAGTCAGCAGTCTCAATTGCATCAACGAATGGCTTGCACACACCGTTTGGAAGGGCCATAACCCAAACGTCGACGGATCCCTCTTCTTGCAGTCGCTTTATGTCCTCAACCTGAAGGTTTTCGTAGGTTATGTTGGAACGAGTGTAACCTTGAAGTCTTTGACCCTCAAGCTCCCGAGAGGAGACGTGAGCAAGCTCAAGGTACGGGTGGTTGTTGATCAGGTCGATAAGAGCTTGCCCGGTGTATCCTCGAGCACCAATTAAGGCAACTCTGGATGGCTTGGTGTTGTTCGCGTCCTTGAGCGGAGGGTTGGGGTTAGTAGAGTAGCTTCTAGCACCTCCAACTTTGAACTTGGAAGCCACGCCAGAGACTGGTCGGCGAAGCGTGGAGAAGGGTCTAGCTTGCGCCGGAGTCTTCTTGGGGCCCCCAGTGGCTGGGAGAGCACTGACCTCAGCCGAGAAGGCAGCAATCAGGTTGGAGATATCCTTGGTGTCGTTGATACCATACCAGAAGAGGATTCGTCCATTCTTGGCAAAAGAACCGTCTGCCTTGGAAAAGTGCCAAGAAGCATTCTCATCTTCTTCACGAACAACCCACTGCAGGTTAGGGAAATCTTTCTTAATGGCCACCCAAACGTTATCCGTCACATTGTTCAACCATCCATTCTTGCTAGCGAGGAATTTGTCCAAGACAGGAACTGGGTCGGACTTGTTTTTCACGATTGCCAGAACATCTAATGGTTCATCACCGTAGGCTTGGAAGGAGGTGCCCTCAAGTTGTTTGAGGTAGGACGCAACAGAGATTTTACTCTCTTGAACCTCTGGGTCTCTCTCAAGAGCATTTCTCAGACCCTCCTTGGATGGGAATTGCTCGAGAGAATCTCTTGACAAAAGCTTGTAGCCGCGTCTGATCAGAGTACCGGCCCCAGAATCTGTAAACAATTCCTTCTGCAAGTCATCAACAGAGATGATGGCAACAGAAGAGCTTCTGGGGAGATAGGTCAACAGATCCTTAATTTCTTTAATCTTTAGCTTGGTTCCGTACTTGACCCAGGACTGTTGCATCAACCCGTCGTATTCCTCGTCCAAGTTGATAACGCTGATCTTCTCACCCGTCTCACCGTGAAGAAGACCGCCCTTCTCGTTCAAGTAGACAATCTTCAATGGCTCAATCACTCTAGCAAGCTCACCGGCGGCGACATCTGCATTAACGTTCAGAATCTGTCCATCTGGAGTCTCGGCAAGAGAGGTGAGGATTGGAAGAGCACCAGCCTGGATCGAGGCCTCGATTGGGTTCTTGTCAACGGTAGAAATCTTGCCTACCAGTTTATACTTGTCCTTGTCAAGGTAGTCGGCAGTAAAGACACCACCGGTAATGGGACGAGCTCGAACTCCAAGCTGCTCAAGAGCCTCGACAAGCTTCAAATTTTGCTCCAAAAAGCACTTTCGCACGACCCCCATAGTTTTGGAGTCAGTGACACGAATTCCGTCATGGTATTCGGCTTCAACGCCCTCTCTCTCCAAGATGTCGTTGATCTGAGGCCCGGTACCGTGCAAAACTACAGGATACAACCCAACATGATACAAGAAGGCCAGAGAAGAAGCGAGCTCCTCTAATTGCTGGGTAATGATGGCACCTCCGACCTTGATGACAGCAAACTGCTGGCTGTTGACCGACGTAAAGTACTTGAGATACTGCTCGACCTCTCGCTTGGAGCCAATGTTGTCTAGGAGCTGGATAACCGTAGATCGAGTGGAGTAGAGCGCACGGGAGCTGGTCGCGTTGTGTCGTCTGGGGATCGAGTTAATCCGGGTGAACGAAGCTGCGGCGGGAGCACATGGGACGTGCTTACAGGCACGCTGCGACTGGTTCAACATCTGTGAGCCCAGTGCCCGACCACTGGTGCGTGTTCCAACAATTCGAATCATCTCTGGACCAGGTATAAGGGAAATTTTATTGGGAATGAGTCTTTTCCTATCGTCCTTATCCTTGGTGTTGGTTGGGAGTTGAATCAGGGTTAGGTGTTTGCATCATTCCAGTGACGGGGACTTTAATCATTTTATAGCTTTTCTTTGAACGTGTCAGGGTGAAGAGGAGTATAAGAGATGGTAGGCGGCAGATTGAGGTTGGAGAGAATTTGCTAAGAGTGTGGTGTCTAGGATAAGCTGTATAAGACATTGCAAGGGATCCAGTTATGTTCTTGACAAGCCCAATCAGGTCTCTTAAGAGATGACAAAACGTGATAAATCATCGCAAGCCAGATCACGTCTTTCCAAGAGACGACAAAAGGTGATAAATCATCAATGCCATTACTATGTACAATATTATAGTCCGAGCTTGTGTCGGAAGGAAGCAAAAAGCCCAATTGAAGACGCGACCGGTCGAGAATCGGTGGAATACAGCCGTCTTTGCAACCGGTTCATCTTTCTAGCAGTAGTAGCGTTAGTTCTAGTGCGCTGGCCCTTGACTGGAAGACCCTGAGCATGTCTTCTACCGGCGTAGCTGCCGATGCGTCGTTTGAGCTCAATGTCGGCCAAAATCTCGTTCTTCTTGTCCTTCTCGATGGTGTATTCGGACAGCTCCTTTGTAATCGCCAGCACCTGCTGCTCGTTCAGCTGGTGGATGCGCATTTTCGGGTAAAGGCCCAACTTTGAGCAGATCTTGTCGGTGTTCTGCTGTCCAAGGCCAAAGAACTTCTTTGCCAGTCCAATCTACACAGGGTCAGCACGGCACTTTGCAAAGGATAAATCCACACCACTCACCCTTATCAGAGTATTCCCTCTGAAGGACTTGCCCATAATATTCTTCACCATTTGGTCGTTTGGCCCTGTTGGTTGAAAAATTGGGGTGGAATGAAACCAAAATTCGTTTGTCCCATCGCGCGTGCGCGAATGATAAAATTGAAGAAATGCATTCCCCTGGACTCGAAATGGGATAATGGATTAAATTATTTACAGCACTACTTAGCTCTTCTCATTAAGGGCCGACTGGCCCTTTTCTCTGTAGGTCGATACAGCGGGGATGTTTGCGGGCACGCGTGTTTCGTAAGTGCGGTATGGCTTTGGTTCGAGTTTGATGAGCGTATGCAAGGGCACTTCCATCCACGGCGAGCGGTCCTGGGGAACGTTCATGAAGTAGGCGTAGATGCACCGAAGGACGGCCTGATGGGTGACAATCAGGATGTTGTCCTGTCGCTCGAGTTCCATGATAATTGGCTCCAGCCGGGCAACCACGTCTTGATACGACTCACCGCCTCGGTATCGGTACTGGAACTTATTCTCGTCGCGGGCTCGGAAGTCCTCCGGATAGGTTTGCTCGATTTCCTTATATGTCATGCCGTCGCACACACCGGCGTCCAGCTCGTCCAGGGCCTTCCATTGCATCTGCCGATACGGCAGGAACCGAGCAGTCTGTTGGGTGCGGCGGAGAGTGGATGTCCAGACAGTCAATGGAGTGTCGCCGACCACCTCCTTCACCAGCTTGGGCAATTTGTGAGCATACATGTTTCCGCGTTCAGAAAGGTTTGAATCGCCCCCCAGCTTGCCGGTGAGATTGTACTCCGACTCGCCGTGACGCGACAACCAGATACAACGACGCTTGATGTGCAGGTTCATCAGGTAATAGATGATTCGCGACTCGAGGTAGCAATGAATCCGGTTGATGATTACTTGTGCGTTGACGTTGACAATCTTGACATAGGTCAGCTCCGAGTCGCGTTCGCCCAACGTTTCGTACACCCGCTCGTACTTGTTGATCCTTTCCATAAAGTCCTTGGTGGCCGTCTCCGGGTCCATGCCCTGATAATCAGGGGACCCGGTCTTGACGTCCAAAATGTTGTGCATGATGAGCTCCTGGTCGTCACACCACGACTCGACGAACAACGGATGCACCTTGTGCTTCTCCATCAGTTCCTTGATCCATTTCCGTCGGGCACGAGTGGAATTCGTCGCGTCGAAGATGCCCACTGCCCCATCTTCGTTATCAAACCAATGGAGCATGTCCTTGACCGCCTTCATGGCGGCCTCGGTTCGCAACCGCTCGCCCTCCTTATTGTCGGGATCGAAGAAATCTGCAGTAGGCTGCACTGCACATTCCCGACGATACGAGCCCACGTTGAAGCACTTGGCGTTGATCGACAGCCAGGAAAGGTATCTGACGATTTTCTGTGCAATCAGCGACTTGCCACGAGCTGGCAACCCGACCCTACATCTGTTAGTAATGGTTACATGAAGACAGAACACGCCTTTCTTCTGCCTGGTATTAACAGATCTCAGATCCAAATCTTGATCCCCAAGCTTCACAAACTGCTGGCTTGATCTCTCGAAAGAAACCAGTCAAGTTGCTGCCGAGACACAACACTTACATCACCACGCAAATTCGCGTATCATTTGTCTACAAGCCCCGTCAGTCGTGAACCAATAACAACAGTCTCCGGAATGTCCTTACATCAGTTATCGTAAACCCGGCCATGTCGTGTTCGCATGCCCCCTGGTGAGTGTGGTGAAGTGCAGGGTCGGGAGCCCCCACCCCACCGCCTCGGGGACGGACGACCGGACCGGGCCGAGTACGCCGATGAAATTTCACTGGGGGTCGGGGGGCCAGGGTTTTGTTTGTCAAAGGAGACAAGAGTGTAATTGGTCTGACTGGTTGATTGTTTTGGTTATCGGTATTTGTTGGCCAAGAGTTAGTTGCCGACCATTCGAGGGGCGGGCTGTTTTGGAGATATTTTGGCGCTAAAACTAGAGATTTGTCTATGTAATATTTCATTGAGGAGGTCTTTAGTACGCAAGTTTCTGTCAAAGGGTGACCAGGGTTCAATCGACTTTCGGATAGATGAATAAACCTGCTTTGGGCTAGGTATTGTTCAACCGTAGGGAATCGGTACTCTTTACATCAGTGCGTTGACATTTCAACTAGCCTGATAATCTCAGGTTAAGCTAATTGCGCAACCTCAAGCCGCTCAGTCAATTAGCGCTGAGATCTATAGAAGCAACGATGACCACCCAATAACTCTGGTTTCGCGACATCGGCTCTGGACCATGGATCCATTGTGCTAACGCCCAGCAGCAGCATCCTCCATCACAATCTTATAAAATGAGCTGCTATCCCAAACGATACTAGCCGTTAGAAGCATAAAGGATGGATAAACCAACATTCTGGGAGTCTATGGGATGGATAACTGAACAATCTGGAAGCATAAAAGGAATGGGTACATGTTCTCAAAAGGAGAAGACATTAGTCTCATTGTCAGTAGTGGATAAATGTTTAATCAACATTCTGGAAGCATAAAAGGAATGAATTCATGTTCTCAAAAAGGAAAAGACATTTAGTCTCATTGTCAAGTGGATAAAGGTTTAATCAACATTCTGGAAGCCTATGGAATGGATATACGTTCTCAAAAGGAGAAGACTTTTAGTCTCATTGTCAAAAGTGGATAAATGTTTAATCAACTCTCTCGAAGCATAATGGAACGTATAAACCAACATTCTTACATTACAATATAATTAATATACCAAAGTTAACCCCGATCGGCCCTCCGTCTTACGTCATCCCGCTGCTGATAAACCCCTGCGATGCCGTACGATAGATAACTGACAACATGCTGGACAAACTGCCTCCTGAGCTCGTGGTCGCTTGTACTGAGTACCTGGATATCCGGGATGCCTTTAGGCTCGGCCAAACTAGCCGTCTTCTCTATGACGTTCTGTCAACTCATCTGTGGACCCATTTGCGGATCCATGTGTCCTCGTTCGGCGGATCGTCGTGTCAGAGAGATCCAAATACTGGCAATTGCCTAGCACACAAGAGCGCTGTCAGCTTCGAGCCTCCAGACGAGGCTCGGGATGACCGCAGTCCGGATCCTCCGACCGGATACATGGTCTGTGAGGCCAGACACCCCTGTTATACTGTCTGCCCGGGGGTGTTGATTGGCAAGGACAATGAACCACAGGACATTGGCCGTGTTTTGCGGGAAACCCTTAGCAAAGTCCAGCAGTTGACGATAAAGGTCGACCGAGTGTTTGACCGCCAGCAAATTGAAGCCATTGCCAGTCTTTTTGTCGACTCTCGAATCATGCATCTCCGGTTCATTGCCAAATCCGCTCCAGCTCTGTCAGCTCTTTTTGGGCTCTGCGCTCACATTCCCGCATTGACCATTGGAATTTCCGTCGAGTCTCCATTAAAGAGCCTTCAACAGCTCAATACTGCACTAGCCGAATCACAATGCTACGAACGGCTGACTTATCTTGAATTACAGAATCTGAGGTTCACTAGTCCGGACGAAATCAGCCAATTTAGCACTTTAATGTCTAGGACGAGGTCCCTCCATAGCCTGTTTATCAAGGGCCTGCTATCTCTTGACAGGGCGAATAATGATCTTCTCGTTCCAGTGTTAGCCTCTGGCCAACGAAACCTGAATGCAATAGAAATGTATGTCAGTCCCAATGGTGCAGAAGCTGTCTGTGCCTTGCTCCAGGGCAAGAGTTTTGAGTCACTGACATATTTGCAAATTGACGACACAGTATTCAACTCCATCCTTTTGCTGATGGAGAATGGCTCAATTGACATGCCCTTCTTGCGGAAGCTCAACGTGTTTGGATACATGACTTATCAAACGGTCAAAAAGGACGCTCCAAAGAGAGAGCAATGCATGAACTTGTTGGAAGAAAAATGCCCACATTTGGACCATGTGTTTGTCAAGTTTTCCAGTTTCCCTCCCCTGCTCGTCCCAGTTTCAAGCGGCGGTCCGGCTGGCGAATCCAGAACGCCAATCTCGCACTCAGGTTATACTCAGTTTTCTAACCTCATCTATTCCGTCTCACCACAAACTGGTCTTCTTATAAGTTAACTCTTGTCCAATATATGCCTGGTTCCTATGTAGATATAATGAGATTAGAATGCTATGTACATGGCTACAGCTCGAGGACACATTCCGACACAATGCGTCGCTGGTTGGCTGCATCTTTATATAGTTTGGAAAAATATTTAAACCCTTCATCTGCTTCTTTGGCACGCTTCGAAAAGTCTTCCTTTTGGCGGGCTTTCTGCTCAATATTGGTTTGGAAACCAGCACGAACGTCGTGGGCCGGGTATCGAAGGACCTTTCTGCACTCCTTTGCGATTCGGTCAGCATTAGAATGAACATAGCCCATGGCTTGAATCTCACGATTGATCTTCTTGGTCAAGTTCTTGGGCACGGCATTGGGTATTTCGGAAACAATGTAGGCGACACCGCAGGCGGTAGCCACGATTATCACTGGCACGGCCAGCTTCTTGACCATGGTCATGTTAACAAAGCCAATTGCCCGGAATCCTTGCTTGATCCATTCTGTGTGACGAATCAGCTGGCCTCCTCCTACCACTGATGCGAGAGTGAGAGCGTTGTTCACGGTAGACAGGGTAGCAATCTCCATTTTGTCCTCTGGATAAATGGACTTTGGAATAAACTGTGGCATCAATTGCTGCGGAAGTGTCAAGTCGACAAAATCCATTAAAGTCAGTTCACAAACAATCGAGCGTGCCAAGTCGTCCCGCCGCTTGGAAAACATTGCTTCCTCCTTGAACACCTTATGGAATACTGGCTTGTCACCCACATGCATTATGCCTAAGTTCTTGATGGCATCTATCGTCATTACGGTTTCTTTTCGGGCATACTTTTCACAGTCGCGCACAGCTTCTTGCACTTTTTGGATGATCAATCTTCTAGTTTCCATGGCAAAATTGTACGCATCCACAACACTGCCATATGACGATATAGCGCTATACTCTTCCGAGAGCTCATTATTGAGATAGGTTACAGTATGGTTGTAAATGCTGTCCGAGAGCTTTTCGATATCCTGGTCAATTTTGTCGCTCACTTTTACACTTGTGCTGACCGCCTTTTCAAACTTTGGCGTCAACTTGTTCAACTCGTCAACAAGACGATCTCTTTCTTGTTTGCTCATCTTGCGGTTGACATCTGCCAACACCTCCAAGTCACGAAGAATGTTATCCAAATACGTCTTTGCCGGCTTGAGTTTGGAAATTGCACGCTTCTCCAGAACAAAATGGCGAAGGGATGCTTCTAAACGGTCAAAGTCTGGATCGTCCCCTTCCGGATCTGGTGGAGGATCATCATCATCATCACCGCCGCCGCCTCCTCCGTCACCACCGTCGTCATCGTCTTCCGGTAGACCATCAACAACGTTTCCTGAACTGACGAAGTGGACAAAGTCGCGGGCGTCTTTGTGGGTTTCTGGGGAAAGCTCTGCCACTTGATCCAGAATGCGTTTCATGCATTTCGATTTGTTTTTAATGTGATCAAACCTGTTGACAACGATGAACACCAGCGACTTTTCGTGTGCAGCGTTGGCAATGAATTCCTTGGCGGAAAGAGTGAAATGGTTCTCAGCACTGACCACAAAGACTACCAGGTCAATCTCCTCCTGTCGAGAGAAAACTTGGGTGGTCTGATACGAATCCTTGTTCAAACCTGGAGCGTCAATCAAGGAGATGTCCACTACTCCGTTTCTCAACAGACTGTGTTCAACGGTTCGCTTGTCCTCCACAAATACCTTCAGAATTGAATACTTATCGACTTCGTCCACAAGCTCCTCCAGCTCGGTAAGTTTGTGAATTTCATAAGTGTCCTGGTCGGTTCGTTCATATCGCTTGCCCATCTTGACAGCATGCACTTCCTCGATGCCGTCATTCTCAGACGAATCACGGATCTCACAAAACACATTCGTGCATGGCTGCTGGTCAGTTGGAAGCAGCTTTCTACGCAATAGAGCATTGCAAAATGTTGATTTTCCCGAGTTCAAATCTCCTGTGATCAGCACCTTGGACGCGGTATCATCAATTCGCTCGCGCAAAGAGTTCAAATGCTTGATTGCTCGGAGGATCTTTTCATCAATCAACGATGCAACTGAAGACTTTTCCAGCGAGTGCACTAACGCATCCGAGTTTAAGGCTCCCAGCTTCAAATCCAACTTGAAAATGTTAAAATCTCGACTGATTTCAGGAGAAACTAAACGGGGAGCTGGAGCAGCTGGAGTTTTCTCCCCATCCTCGTCCACGATCTCTTCGCCATCCAGCTCTCTCTCCAAGGCATCCAAGTCATCACCATTCTCCTCGGTCTCCGGGACATTGCTACTGTCGTTTCCACTAGTTGTTGGGTAATAGATAGGCCATTGCTTGTTGGTTGCTTGTAGCTCCTTTAAGATTCTCAAAACGGCAGCAATGGATCGTCCAAGAGCCAATCTGTTGTCGTTGTACTGTAACTGACTGATCTGAGAGACCGCTTGTTGCTGAGAGGCAAACGAAGGCGACCTTCTATGCCTCGTCCCTGCTTCCAGGAGTTGACCATCGTGAGCCACGGCATCTGCCTCCAAATCTCCCAACTTGACAGATCCTCCATAGCCAGAATCATGCTCGTCTCCCTGCACCTCCCTCTGCGCATGGTCCGCCGACGTCCCAGGCACCTCATCCGGGTCATGCGTGTAGTACCCGTTTGTTGACATGTTTACGCCACGAAATTTTAGATTCCTAGGCCTGTACCATTCAATCATCCCAGTCAAAATATTGCCTCGTGCGGCGTCGGGCCGGTGTACCGGGGTCGGGGTCGGACCCCTGACCCCCCTTCCCATGTTTCGAAAGGACACAAACTGGAGTTGTTTCGCCGATCCTCTTTATAGGGGTAGCTGTTTGGGATAATAGTTACAATATATCACTTCCATCTGTCCATTGACGTACCATAGTTGATAGAGTATACCTGAAGTTACCGGAATATAGTCCTCAGTCCGATTGCCAGGGATTCTATACTCAAATTTTCACCCTGAATAGACAACTAAATATTATTAAAGAATGGGCGATACTGTGTACCCACTCACTCTTAACTAATAATCCACTACTTGGCAGACAGTCTTTCCAGCCCTTGGCATATCTTCCCGTTCATTACGTTAAGCAGCATCGCTATTCAACCAGTACAGCTAGCTTCCTCTACGCCACGCCAACGACCAACGCCAATTTATACTTCAAACTTTCCATTCAATCTCTCTTTCGCCGGTTGTTCTGGAAAAAAAAAAAAAAAACAAACCTACAATCGCTATCTTATCACAAACCCTTACCCCGATATGGGTTAGGGCAGCGTTCGATTGGGAGGAAAAACAGAGATTTCCCCTAGAAATGACAGAGCGCCAAAGAAACACCCAGGATGGACGCAGCCGCCGTACTCGAGCAGTACGTATCAGACTGTAAGTGCTGCTGGTCGTTATTAGGCTAGGTGAGAGAAAGGCTAATAAGATAGTAAACAACCTTCCGCTGGAGGTTGCACATATTTTGGAGGAGATCGGAGATAAGGACGTCAAGTTTTACGAGACACGAAAGCGAATACAACAACGAGACAATCAGATACACAAGTTCATCCGGGCGCATGGCTCATTGACTGAAAATCCAAAGGAAGAGCCTGCGTACCCAAAAATCCGGGCGGACTTTGAAAAGGCTATGGCTCTGCAACAACAAAAGCTGGATCTCTCGCATACTGGTCTGTACGTCGTAGCTAAGGAGCTCAAAAAGCTGAATACAGAGATCAACAGGCTAGAAAACGAGGGCCTGTTAGCTCCACCGAACCCAGATATCCTCTCGACAGACACTTCTCGGCAACCGTCGGTGGCAGCATCGTCTGCCAGAGCGCGAGCTGCTTCGTCAGCTGCGGAGAAACGCAACTCTCCAGCGCCTTCTCGCTCCCAAACTCCTGGTTCTCAGAGACCAAGCAAGCGCCAAAAGGTCGAATCCGCCTCTCCGCCGTCGGTCGGAAACTTTATTGACGGTGAAGAAGAGGAAGTACTATACTGCTTCTGTCAACAGGTGTCCTTCGGAAACATGGTGGCCTGTGATAACCCCGATTGCCAGTATGAATGGTTCCATTATGGATGCGTCGGCCTCTCCTCTCCCCCCTCCGGCTCCTGGTACTGTCCGTCCTGTGCAAAGGAGCGGAAGGAGAAGGACTTTAAAGACACTAAAAAGGGCCGTCGTTAACATCGCTACTACTATTTATTCCACAGTCTCTCAGCATAAGTAATCTAATACACTTATTTATCAGTAAAAAAAAAAAAAAAAAAATCACGTGACCATCGGACCCCAAAGTATTCATTGATTGTACGGTGTGGGAGTTGCTTAAGCATCGCCGGTGAATGAAAAATGAGCGACATACGGAAGGAGTTTGAGTCGAGCGAGGACGAGGAAGGTCTTTTTCACAAAGTACTGGAGCGAGACAATATCAGCGAGGGCATTGGCGACGGTATCCCTGGAACAGTGTTTGAGAAGTACTTCAAGAGCGAGCAGTATAGCCTGTTGACGGGCCACAGTGACCCTTCGTTGCAGGGCCTGATCAAGCAATTGGGGCGAACAGAAAATGAGCGGTTCTCGAAAGAATGTTTAAAAGGGGCGCTGAAATGCCTGAGGGCGTGTTATAAGGCTGGAGATTACGATAGCAGTGTCAGCAGTTTGAATATTGTCATTAGGGCCTTGTCGAGGTTAAAGAGTTTGGAGGGGGAATTGTGCGAGCAAACTGTTGGAGTTGTCGGATTGTTTAGTTCCAACGTGCTGGACAAGTCTGTAACTTCACAAGTTGTGTTGGCATTGGCCAAATGCATTGAATTGAACACTGAGGCATGCCGAACTTCGTTTCCAGAGACTGTGGAGGGTTTACTGATAGAGGATACGGAGCAATCGCTGACTACGGCATTCAGTTTGTTATCGCTGGTTTTCCATTTGAACTCTGAATTGGGTCAGACGGTGTTTGCAATGGATGTACTGCAAAACAACAAGATTCCCCCGAGCCGATTTGTCATGGAAAAAGTAGCGGTTGCAGCTTTAGAGGCGCTTTCGGCAGCGTGCGTGGATAAAGAAAGCCGAAGAGTGGTTGGCACTAATTTTGAAAACGTAATTGCAAGTGCCCTGACGTCTGATAAGCAGTCAATCAAGTTACTGGCAACAGCTATTTTGATCAAAGTCAAGGCCACGTCTGAGACCAACACCAAAGGCGAAGAAACCGAAGTTATTGTGGACTTGTCGGAAGTATTGGAGCAAACTATCTGTGACTATGACGCTCGACACGAGAATTACTATGGAGTGGCTCTGGAGGGGGTTGCATATACGTCGTTGATACCGATCGTCAAAGAACGCATTGTGGCGAGAAAAAGCATGTTAAAGGCTTTGTGTAATGTCATAAAGGACGACATTCGGGAGAGCCCATGGGTATACTGTGCATTGTGTGTACTGTCCAATGTGACAGAATACCCGCCGACGCTCAGTGCCGAACAGGAGAAGCTGCGTGACCTAAAGAACTACGCTGGTAAGGGGTCATCTATGGAGCAACAGCCGGAGGACACAGAAAAGGTCAAATCTCGGTGCAAAACTGTGCTTGACTCTGGCGTTACTGGTGTCATCTCAAGCAACTGTCCTCGGTTTACAATGGCGAGTAAATCTGTAGCAGGAATGTTGCTAAGGAATCTCGTTACCGAACGTGTCCATCGCACAGCATTTACCCAACAGGGCGGATTAGCGGTGTTGATATATTTATTGATGCAGGGAAATCTTTCGGATGCGAAAAGCACCACAATTGCGACCAGTGGGCTTGCCAAAACACTGATATCAGTAGATCCTACCGTGGCTCTTAGCAGCAAAATATCTCCCATGGTCACGATCCAGCCGCTAATAGAACAACTGAGTGTGCAGGATTCATCGGTGATTCCACTTCTGGATATTTTCGAGGCCTTGTTAGCCCTGACAAACCTGGCTGCCGTGGATGACAGCTGTCGGGATAAAATTGTTCGCGAGAGTTTTGCAAAGCTTGAAGTTTTAATGACCCATTCAAACGAATATGTCCAGCGAGGAACGATCGAGTTGATTTGTAACCTCTCCATGTCGCCTTATTGCGCCGAAAAGTTCCTGGACGGCTCAGGCCCAGCCAAATCTCGACTAGAAATCATTGCACTTCTCACGGACGTTGACGACAAAGGAACTCGGCATGCAGCCGCGGGAGCATTAGCAGTTCTTTCCGAATGGACGCCCGCTGCAAGTGCATTATTACAAGTACCTCGAGTGATTGATAAGCTCTTTTCTACGCTTTCTGACCCAACAGGAGACCCTGAAATGATAATTCGCGCTGTGGTCTGTGTCAAGAATATTGCCATTGGCGGCGAAGCAAAAGCATTGAAGGAAAAGGGTGCGATTGACATCCTGAAAAACGTGGCTCAGAAAAACCGAGACTCGGACGTCCTTTCGACGTGTCTCGAAGCCATCAAGGCCATGTCAAGGACTGACAACTAATTTTCTCCTTCATCGAGTCCTGGTCGTCTATTTCTTCAATTTCATGTGCATTTCCCCGAACAAGAGCAAAGTAACAAACAACCAATGTACCTAACTACAATCGAAAACACGTATTTAGTCCAAATTCCATTACATTTCGTCCGTATCCTATAACGACGCGGCTGAAATTTCAACCGGAGCCCCGACATGCGAAGGTGAGCCGCTTGAACGTCATCACCACGCACATCCAACACCTCGTGCTACTTCGCCACTGATTATTATGAGCCAGAAGACGAGCCCGTCGTCGCCGAACGAGAATGCGCCTCTGACAGCTCGAGGGAGTGCTGCAGCTGCCCCTGTAGAGAGTGCTGTGTCCACTCATGGAGACATTACCCAGCCACAGAACCAGCCAGAGCCCCAGGTCACCGACCTGGTAAGGGCGGCGCAGATTGGGGACGTGAACGAGCTCAAGAAATTGATCGAGGATGGGGATTACACGGCCCAGGATATAGCACCAGATGGCACGTCCGCCCTCCATTGGGCAGCCATCAACAATCGCCTCGCCGCTTGTAAATATTTGATTGAACAGGGGGCGATTGTTGATTACAAAGGTGGCGAGCTTCAAGCCACTCCGTTGCATTGGGCCTGTCGAAACGGACTTGTGTATATTGCTCACTTGCTGATCCAGCGTGGAGCAGACCCGTTGAGAACAGATTCACAAGGATTTAATGCATTGCATCTGGCCGTGCACTCGAGTAACGTGCTACTGGTCATATACCTGCTCCATCAAAGCATTCCTGTTGATACGGCAGATCCGGCTGGCCGCACAGCTGCCCATTGGGCTGCGTATCAAGGAGATGCCCTGAGCATTGACTGTTTATTGAATTGGGGTGCAAACGTCAAGCTGACAGACACCTTAGGCTTCACTGCCTTGCATTGGTCTATTGTTCGGGGAAACAAAATGTGCATAAAACGACTTATTGAGGAGGGCTCTGATGTGTTTGCCAAAAGCAATGACGGAAAGAGCCCCCACGTCATGGCCGAGGAGATGCGCACAGTCTCCGCTTTCCAGGCAGCCCTTGCTGAAGCTGGGAGACTGCCTAATGGTTCTGTGCGGCCCAAGTTTTTGACCAAGAACGCTGTTGATCTAATAACATTTTTCACTCCTTTTGCAGTTCTGCCCTTGGTCTTTATGTTATTGCACTACTTTCCGCTGCTCTTGGGCATTCCCTTGGTACTGGCCCTAGTCATTGGCATAATGCTGGTGCTCAAAAGGTCCATTCTTCCAAACGCCTATTTCGGCCACACAATGTTCATGCAGTCACCCATTTTGGCAGGCGTTTTTGCCGGCTCGTGCTTTTTGCTGGCCGTCCGCTATCTCTTCTTCATCCTTCCAACGACCTTCGGGTCAGCACCAATCCTAAATCTGTTATTCGCCGGAACGTTTGCCATCGTCGTTTACAGCTTCTTCCGCGCCATGCTTATGGACCCTGGTTATGTTCCAAAACCTCTAGGAGTCTCTGAACAGCGGCGGGTGATTGAGGACTTAATTGAACGGGGAGAGTATGACTCCCGCCACTTTTGCATGGCTACCTATGTACGAAAGCCACTTCGAGCCAAGTATGACCGCTTTTCCAAGCGTGTGGTTGCACGATTTGACCATGTTTGTCCATGGGTAAATAACGTTATTGGTGTGCGCAATCACCGAGTCTTCCTCATATACGTTATGGGGTTGTTTATTGGTATCCCATTGTTGGATTTACTTTATTTCAAGTCATATTCCGACGCAATTTCTAGTTCCACGATAGAATGTCCATTTGCGCCAGCACCCCTTTGTGGAGTTCTGACGGAAGACTACTTTTCCACTACTACGGTCATATGGGTCTCTATCCAGCTCTCTTGGGTGTTCCTTTTGGTGTTTGTGCAGTTAATTCAGATTGCCCGAGGTATGACCACTAACGAGGCATCTAATCTTCACAGGTTTGGGTTCATGGGTGCTGACGACTTCTCGTCTCTGCCTTTGGACCACCATTCGCTGGACACGGCTACGGCCCCTGGTGAGGTGGCTGCGTTCAAATCGGCAAAGAAGCGACGGTGTCATTCGACGTTTGCTAGAATCCTCGGCGTTGACCAGTTTGTGAACACTGCACAGGACACTTTTGGCAAAAGCTCACATCACCCGGCTGCCGCAAACTCGAATCCTGTTGATTACGGCGTGGTGAGGAATTGCGCCGACTTCTGGTTCCCGGACAAAAGCTGGAATATCTTTAAAGTCTATGACCGTGGTTACAGTAGTTTAAACGGCCAAATGGTGGACTACTACGAGCTGTGGGATTTCCCTAAAAAGCGCCAGAGTGAATACGAAATGATAGCTCAGCAGGTGTAGCCTTTGTACATTTAGCAATATATTTCTGCCGCAGGCAGGCATAAATTCTTTTTTGATGCATAATCATATTAGGCTGAGAAATAAATAGAATTAACACGACAGAGAGGATCTAGTTTGGTGCTCGAATTTGCATTTCTTGTGTCTGGGTCGTAGGGTCGGGCATGCTCTGAATACGTCTCCGTCGTTTTGGCTCCGGCAATGGCAACGGTTCATGATCGTTTTCCATTCGCTTCTGTAGCCAAACGGACATTGAGCGTTTTCTTGGTACTTTTTGTATTGGTGTGTCAGGCACGGCAGGCAGGAAAATGCGAGATCTACGCTTTGCCGTCCTGCTAGACTTGCGATGTGCTCGGTTATCTGGTTCGTCCGAATCTCCTTCTTCTGCCTCAATCTCCCGGCGCCGTCGTTCTTCTTCCTCTGCTTCCTTTCTGGCCCGTTCGAGTGCTGGTCGGTCGACGTACAAATCGATTGGCTCAGGCTCTGCCTGAGACGATGGCCAATAGGCATTGTACAGTATGGTGTGTCTATAACACCGAGGGCAGAACTTTCTGGTCAAGTTGGTTTTTGTCAATTTTCGGTCCTCTGGGTGAATGAAGGGCACTTTGCAGTTTAGACAGGGCAGCGTCTTTTCTGGGTCAGTGTCAAAGGGTTCAGAAAAGTACGCACGCATGGTTTTTCTAATTGCCTCTGGGTTCAGCTCGTTTGAATGGACCTGTGGTGGGGCGCTGGCCTTAGAGGGCTTTGGCTCAAAACTTTTGCGAGGGCGAAGAGAGCGTTTGCTTTCGGCCTCGCTGGTCGGTTCCGGTTCAATTGATGTAGAAAGCGAAGTAGACGAGGACGAACGTGAACCGCGACTGGGGGGAGAAGAGAGAGGGGTGAAAGAAGAACTATCAGTCTCTGAGACAACAGTAGCGGTCGGAGCATAGGCAAAGCCATTGACCTTGCGCCTTTCACAGGTCGTACAAAGGCATTCCTGGTTGTCGGATCCGAAATAGTTTTTGGAGTATTCCACAGTGATCTCCTCGCCGACTTGAATGGGCTTTTTCGCGTACATGGTCATGGTGAGCCCCGAGGAGACAAACCTAGCATTGGCATCACAGTTGTGATTTACAAACCGAGCAGGTCCAAGCATCAGACAATTAGCACCTCTTCTTGATGAGTTGATGATGGAGAAGTCCCTTCCCTTATTCAACTCTTCCTCGTCGTCGTTATTGAGCTCTGCTAGCGTGCCACAAAGATAGTCGATCTTTTGGCCGGGCTCAAACTGCTTCCGTGCAATCACGCAGGCTTCCGTGCGTTTACTACGGGATAGATAGCGATCAGTGACCTCGATATCGAAGCCAGAGTCTACAGAATAAATGGCAAAATACCGTTTGATGTGTCGTTCAAACTGCTGGATAACTGAGTGGCTCTGGAACCGGTGAGAATACATTCGAATAGCTGGAATCTCTCTAAATCGCCTCATGGCCTCGATGACCGACGGCTTTGAAGACTTGATCAGCTCATCTCGAATGATGTCCACAAGCAGCTCCTGAGAAACCCCGCGAATGGGCTTGTGATCCCGGACCTTCCGCGCTGTGTCCCAGTAGTATATCCTGTCCACCAGGCAGTCCACCAACAGGTCATCGAAATGCGCCAGATCCGGGTACGACACTGCTGCTGGCGGCATTCTCCTTACTAATATCGCTGCCGTAGCTCAGATTAGGCTGAAAAATGGTGTGGAGCTTCGGAATGCCGGTCGCACGTCCACGTGCATGCATGCGGCCGAAATGGTAGGAGTTTCATCCTGTGAGAGTGTATAAAGCTCTGGCGAACGGTTTGTGTATGGAGAGCTTTAGTTATCGTTAGACTGTTGTGGACTTTTGACGGTAAATGGGCCACTGGGATATGGACAGAATTTGGAGCTCTTGGCGATAGCGGGGTATATAAATATATATGGGTCGGAGTGTACAGTTCTCTTAAGATCGTGTGTGTTGGTATTTCTAATTCCAATCTCTAATTGTATGTACATGGCTATATCCAAAACGTCGCCACGGATCAAGTAAAGTCTCTGTCCTATCTCACCGTCCATTCTCACTCATATTCCCTTTCGACAACGGTATACTATGTACGAGCAATGACACTGTCCAGAGGTCGACAGGGCATGGCTTGGAAAGTGGACAGTTGTCGAGAAAAGAGCAAGAAAGTGTGACAATTGGTTAATTGGTTAATTGGTCAAGGTTATTGGTTAATTAAAGAGAAAAGAGCAAGAAAGTATGAGAGTTGGTTAGTTGGTTAGTTGGTTAGTTGGTTAGTTGGTTAGTTGGTTAGTTGGTTAATTGGTTAGTTGGTTAATTGGTTAATTGGTTAATTGGTTAATTGGTTAATTGGTTAATTGGTTAATTGGTTAATTGGTTAATTGGTTAATTGGTTAATTGGTTAATTGGTTAATT
>JAJMBO010000014.1:20164-115206 GCA_030585065.1 Blastobotrys persicus
TATATATATATATATATATACATGTATAAATATAAGTAATTATAACCATATATACAGTAATCTCGCTCGAATATTCCAACGAGCCCTAGCGAATAGAAATGCGTAGAACCAACCAATCCTCGAACCCCCGACATAATATACGTAATATAATCCTTATCCTCGTCCACAGATAGGCCGATGCTGGGACGTTGGGACGACACACCAATGGAGACAACGCGGGTGTTTGGCAGTGCCAGGACGGCAGCTGGTCAAGAAGCCACAGGGGAGGAAGCGAGTCTGTTGTGTCCAATATGTGAAGAGTCAATGATGACTCTGCTGCAGCTGAACCGACATCTGGACGACGTACACAGCGAAGTCGAAAAGGTCGATAACGAGCCCCTCAAGTCATGGTTTCGGAAAAAGGTCGAACGAGCCAAGCAATTACAAACAGTAACCTCGGTTTTCCAGACAAAGCTCGACTTGTTCGACCAGGAAGACTCGGACTCGCAAAATTCCGCAGCTCACAAACGGACCCAGAGTCTGACAGATGAACATGTAACTCGAAAGCATTGGCAAAAGACCGGCGATAGATGCTCAGATCTGCTTTGCGACAAAGTGCTCAATGGCAGAAACGGCTCTGTCAATTGCCGTCAGTGTGGAAAGCTGTTTTGTTCAGAACACACCATGTACAGAATGAAGCTCTCTAAACGAGCCAAGCACGATCCATCGGCAAACGGCATCTGGTGCAGGGTGTGCGAAACGTGTTTCAAGTCTCGACAGGCATATAATGACAATACTGGCACCTTTAGACCCCTGACCGATGAGTTCAAAAAGCTCCGCCAAGACAAACTCGACGTCAAGCAGCTCGAGATCAACCGTCTCGAGAAGCGGATGAACAAACTAGTGACCCTGTTAGAACCCTTTTGCGACGACTCTGGATTACTCAATTACCCGCGAATACAGAAGCGTCGGCAATTGGAACGGTCCGTGGCCAATTGGCAGGACGACAAAGAGGTAGAAGCCTGTCCGCTGTGCCAGAAGCGTTTCGGATACAGCCTTCGAAAACACCATTGCCGCGCATGTGGCAAGGTTGTCTGCGCAAGTCATGCTACCGAGTGTTCTAAAGATGTACAGCTATCCGTCCTGCATGAAAAACTAAACAAAGGCGTGGCCCACGTTCCCTTTCAAAGCGACATTTCCGTGAGGATCTGTCGCGATTGCAAGGATACCGTGTTTTCAAAACAAAACTTTCGAGCTGAGCTCAATGCATCCAAACCCCAAGTTCTCAGACATTTTGAAACGCTAGAACGATTGAGAAAGTCCATTGAACTCATTTTCCCCAAATTCCAGGCCATGCTCGTTGCAATCACCGACTCTCCGTCGCATGAAACAATACAAGACGCAACAGCCATTCGGAAGAAGCTAATGGACTTGTTCTACCAGTACGACTCAGTGGCTCGCAAGTTGATCTCCTGCCCTGTCAGCAATGACTCAGAAAAACGACTTCGTCACCAATTCCACGTCATGTCCTCCAGCTTTCTCCAGGAACACATGTTGCCTCTCAAAACGGTGCCAAAAGTCCTCAAGCATGAGTCCAACTCTCAAAGCTCAACCCCGCCGCTGGACGAGCAGACCATCAACTCCCTTCGCCAGCAGCAGTCCGTGCTAAACGAACAGCGCGCCGTGCTACAGGACATGATCTCCTCGGCCAAATCGAAACGACATTATGACGAAATACAACCCCTCGAGCAATCGCTCTCGGAAATTGATGCTGAAGTGTCAAAACTACAGGCAAAGCTAGATTCCATAGACTAACGCTAAATTCACCCTCCCCCGTATTCGCCTCTTGACTCCATAACTAGTTTCTTCTCTCTTTACTAACATAAAATATGGGTCACGTGACCGCTACCCAAAAAAGGCGTGACATTTTAAAAGGATGGGAGAGCAGAGTGCCGGTCGCACAATAATTAGGCAAGAAACGTGTACCTTCAGATATATCGTTTTGAGGTAGTGGCTTGCGGTAGAGAATTGAAAACAGCCAGCCGTGTAACCGTCGATGAGTTGAAGGAGTATAGTAATGGAGAGTGTGAATCAGGTGGATCAGAAGAATAGTAGGAGTCAGCGCCGAAGGGAGCTGAGGAAGCTGAACCAATCGGTATGGGATGGCGCTACAGGTAAGGGATATTGTGGAATGTTGTGGCGGATTATTCATCCACTTGAGCCGAATTCGTTGTTGCTTTGTTCTCCTGAAATAAGAGCGTTTTGAGGACGAATATGGGCAGTTTGGTTGAAATACAGTAGCCCAAAGAGCCAATTGTTGAGCTGACGAGATAAATATAGGTGTTTTTCCTGTTGTGGAGGCATTGGACACGACTCTGAAGAAGAATACAGCTTTCATGAAACGATGTCGGGTGGGGTTAACAGAAGATCAACAGAGCACTCTGTTAAAGGAGGTGTCCACGTTATCTTTGGAAAAGTATCTTTCGGAGATCGTTGGCGACCTAACTGAAGGGCTGACAAAATGCAAGTCTTCCGCAGATCTGTTTACTGGCGTTGAGGTTACATCTGCCCTTTTCCAGAGATTTGGTCCTCGCTTTGCAGCTGCCATGTTGTCAAACTTTTTGAAGAGTATTTCTACGCCTTCGCGAGCTAGTTTGAGTGCTTTGACGCAGGAGGCGAGGGCAAAAGAAGAAATTAGTCGAACAGACAAACATAAAATCGTGCTTAGAGTTTTGATCGAAATGTGGTTAGTAGGACTGTTTCGGTACGCCACTGACCCTAAACAACTGGGGTTTGATGTTCCGTCGTATGCACTAAGGAAAGCCGCATCTGGCGAGGTTCTGCCGCCGCCATTTTCTGCTTTGCAGGAGGTGTTGGACTGTGACATGCAGGATTTTAGTACTGCCGGCATCGCGATTATGATATTGAAAAGCTATGGTAACATACTGCTTGGTCTGAGTAAAAGCAAGCCAGCAGCCGACAGTGAGGGTAAAGGAGAAGGGGCTGCTACGTCAAACAAAGAGACGCTTACCAGTTTGGTTTCGCCGGACGTTAAGGAGCTCTTTTCGTCCCTGTTTACGACGTATGTAACCACGTTTCAAGCTCGCGTCATTGACCTGGCAAAGACCTTACGTCGTATGGAACGGCGGAACGAAAATGCGTTTATCAAAACCGGTAGGATTTTAGATGAAAGAAAAGTGGAATACGACGAATTGATGCGCAAGGCGGAGGAGATGCAAGCCAATTGTCGAACTTTGTCAGATATCTTAAACTTGGAAATGCCAGAATTACGATTTACAAATGAAACTGCCGAGGAAATAATGATCCGCAGAGGAGGAACGGTCTTTGGAGAGAATGACGTTGGTATCTGGGATGACGATGAGCAGCGCAAGTTTTATGAAGATATTGTCGATTTGGCTATTATCAGCAGAAGCAAAGAGGAAGAAGAGTCGGGGCCTGCCAAGGATAGGGAGCAGATGGAAGGTGAAGCAGATGGTCAGGGTGAGGATGAGGCCAAAGGTGAAGTGGCAGAAGACGAAGATGAAGAGGAATTTGATAGTTCTGATGAGGAATCAGAAGACGAAGACAAGGAAATGCTGGATGAATTTGATGCTCTTATATCCCAACCACAGGAAGAGAAAGACACGGAGCAAGAGCAAACTGGCGGTCAAGAAGGTGTGCAGGATCGAGTATCATCAAAATTCCGTACCGAAAGGCCGTCTTCTGCGCGGAAGACGCAGGTTCAAGGTGGTGGAACTGTAAACGACGAAAAAGAGGTTGAAGGAGATGCTGAAGATGTTGAAGAAGAAGAAGAGGAACTGGAGGACAATAAGCAGCTTGATGCTGCTGTAATGACTGCAGGGTCTCAAATTCAGGAGCTACTGCTAAAGATCTCGGAGCGACCGTCGAAAGAGTCGATTGATAATGCTGCTTATCAATTTGTATATTTGGACAACAAGGCCTCCAGGAATCGTGTCGTCAAGTTCCTCACTGAAATCCCGCTGTCTGATCAATATAAACTGCCATTTTATGCGAGATTTATTGCCTCCCTAAACAGCATTTGCCCCGACGTGACTGAGCGAGTTATTGAGCATCTCGACAGTTTCTTCCGATATCTCCAGCGCAAGCGCAAGGTTAGAGCATTATTTGAACGTCGTGTCTTTAATATTCGCTATATTTCCGAATTGACAAAGTTTGGACTGGTTCCAAAGCATGTCATCTTCAACAAGTTCAAAGCGATGACTGAACGGCTGGATGAGGCAAATGCGTTCAGCGTGTCAACTTTATTGGAAGGATGTGGACGATATTTGCTCCGAAAACCAGAGAGCAATGTCCTAATGACCAAGGTGCTGCAAGTGTTGGACAAGCAGAAAACTGCTCGCTATTTGAGCATGGATCAAAGGTATCTGATAGAAGGGGCCATGACCTATGTTAAACCGCCTGCGGATGCGTTTGTTGGTGCAAAGGTCAAAGAAAGATCTGTGATTGAACGGTTTATTCGGGAACTCATATATGTTCAGTTGAGCAGCGAGTCGTGTAAAGCGATTCTAATGTTGCTAAAGAAGCTGGACTGGACTGATGCAGATACTTACAATGCGCTGAAGAAGGTGTTTACGAAAATTCACAAGGTTAGATTCTCCAACGTTCCGTCAATGGCTTGGTTGCTTTGCTCTCTGGTGGTGGATTACCAATCGTTTGTCATATATGCCATTGATGCTACTTTTGAAAGCATTCGACGGGGATTGGAAATCTCATCATATACAATGAACCAACAACGATTAGCTCAGGTGAAATATCTTGCAGAACTTTTTGGTTATGGCATGGTGGATGTGGATGTGATCTACGAAACTTTGTATCTGTTCTTGACCTTTGGCCATCCCAAGGGCAAACCGATTGCTGGGGTGAATGCACCTTTGGATCCTTCAAATGATTTTTTCCGCATCAGGCTGGTGTGTACTTTACTGGAAACACCAAAGGTAGGCAAGCTTTTGGATCAGAATGGAAAAGAGAAGTTGGATCTGTTTCTGGCATTTTTCCAGTACTACTTTTTCACCAAAGACAAGCTGTCCATGGATATCGAGTTCCAAGTTCGGGACACTTTCAAACTCTTGCGGCCAAACCTAAGACTGCATGACTCGCCGGAAGATGCGCAAAGAGCATTAGATAGAGCTATTGCTATCGCCAACGGCCAGGAAGTACCAGACGACGGCGCTGACCAACAGTCATCTGCATCATCTGAGAGGGAAATGTTCATTGAAGAGGATGGCTCAGAGTATGATAGAACAAAGTTCAAGGTGAAGAAGGTAGAAGCCAATCCCGTAAAGCAAGAGCCAGAAATCAAAGAGACCCCTGAAGTAAGGGCTGCGCGAGAAGAACGAGAGCGACAGTTAAAAGAAGAGCGTGAGAAGCTGATTGCTCAGAAGAACGACATGAGGGCAGTCAACGAAATCGAGCGCGAGTTCAAGAAGCTAATGATGGACCGTGTTGACACCGGAATCATAAACACCAACCATTACGGCACTGGCGCTGAAAATCGAAAACAAGTTAGTATTTTCGACGAGCCAATTCCTTCGGCCTGGGCATCAGTCTCGACTACTCCAAATAATAACTTTGAAAAGGATAAGGTGTCCTATACTCTGCTGACCAAGAAAGGAGCAAAGCAACAAGCTCTTGCGGTTGGGGTTCCAAGTGATTCTTCCTTTGCGCAAGCAGTTGCTCAGAACCAACAGGAGAGACGGGAAGAGCATGACAAGATCAAGCAGTCGGTGCTCAATTATATGGATAGAGAAGATTCAAGTCCAGAGTCTGCAATACAGAAGATCAACCAGCCCAAGCTCCAGAGATACAAATACCGGGAGAACAATAGACGATAATGAGGATTTTATATGGCAGAACAAACATCATCAACCAAAAGATCCTCAGTGAGTCCGATTATTAGTACACGACGACACATACAAATCGGTACATGAAAATGTCGGATTGAACATTGTTCACACCAACGGCTAATGGTACACTACGTGAATCAACTGCCTTCTTTTAATAGGTAATCTCTCAGGGTCAATCAAATTCAAAGTATCATTATTATTATTATTATTATTGCTTTACAAAATGAATAAACCATTGTAAATGGTGTAATAATGCATTAAATAGTAGTAGTGTTTAGTGTGCATTCTGAACTAAGAGACATACGACAGTCACGTCGTCCGGCTTTCCACCATACGCCGTCACATTGACATGGCGTTTCAATTCCTGGGTAAACGGAGTCTGTCTTTGCGTGTCCATTGAATACAGGGCGGCATGCTTGACCAGAGCCGACGCCAGCTCTGAAGCCCCGGTCATTCGATCACTTGGTTCAATCTGACCGGTTGCTTTGTTGTATATCCAGGACGACATTCTAGTCATGGTGTCAGTTACAATGTTTAGTATTTCATGAGCAAACAGGTTGTCAATTAGCCCGTCTGTAGCAAAGACGACTACATCACCGTGCTGTAGGGTGTGAGTGGACAAGGTAGCGTCAGACGGTTTATCGTCTATTCGTTGGGAATTCTGGATCTTCAAGCTATCGGGGATGATGGCCATCTGATATGGAGTATTGAACGTGTGGAGCAAAGGCTTGGATTGTCTATAAAGACGGCCTTGTCGGAATATCGAATAGCCACTGTCGCCTAAGTTGGCCACTTGGAGAATGCCCGACACTGGAGACGCCACACCCACGCAGGCTGTGCAAGAGCCGGCCACAACTCGCTGTTCCGACTTCAACTGTTCGTATGCATGCGAAAGAACCGCCAACGGCGGAAGCAACGGTTCCATGGACCCTTGATCGAATTCATTCAACTGTGACTCTTGAGACTTGAACTTTTCTGCCATACATTCACACAGCGAATGTGCAAAGTCGGACGGGTCCACGCCCACGCTGCTCCATCCGCCTACGCCATCAGCTACTCCTAATGCAATCGAACCCTTTTTGACGCCAGCATCCAGTTCGGTGAAGAAGAAGGAATCCTGGCCAGACTCTGGTCGTGTAAGTCCATTACTCATTCTCTTGGAGTCGTCGGACGATGTTGACTTCTTTGTGCTCCGCCGGCCAGCAGTCACATCACCTAAAGGATCCTGTATTTTGGGCAAATACGCCTCTGCCATGTTGAAAATCAGCTTATCATTTGGACCCGGCGGTCCTTTCTTGATCTGGGTGGTGACCACCGTGCCATCATTTTCTTCGGTCGACTCGACCTCGACGGTGTGCTCTCTCTTTTTGGACGAATGAAACCCTCGTTTGAGTACAGAAAACGTGTGCTGGAGACGTGTCGACGACCGTCTACTCAGCATCACACTCGCTCGACGATGTAATAAGATGGTGCAGAATCGCGGACGCACCGGATGCAGTAAAAGGGTATTGGACAACAAGGTTACAGAGGAGATCAGGTGATCAAAAGTTGTGTGCCGCGTATCGAAATAGGCTTCTTTTTTGACGAGGAAGTATCTTTTGTTTTCTACAATTTGGCGCGATTCGGTTTTTTTTTTTTTTTTTTCTCTTCCGCCAAGTTTTTTTTGTCGCTTGTCCTCCCCAGACTGGATCTTTTCACTGTCGATCGGGGAGCCCTAACCCTGGCTGAAATTATTTTAATTTTACTTTCCTTTCAATTGCGTTCGTTTCCCGTGCAGGGATTGAGAGGGGAGGGAGGGATAACGCGTTGGAAATGGAGGGAGGTGTGTTATGGTGTTGGTGGTGCTTGAATATTTGGAGTAGTTTTGGACAACTGAGCGCCAATAGTCGGCGCACGTGTGTGGGATGCACATGCATGCATGCATGAGCATCGGATTGGAGTTCACCCAGTCGACGCAAGCCCAGGCGCTATACAACGTACACTTGAATTGATGTCCGCAGACGGCTGGTAGTGAGTGTGCATAGCAGTTGGGCCTGCGCCACTGAGGACAGCGGCGCCAGGAGAATGGAAGGATATACCAGCCCTATTTATATTCAGCTGGGCGTCTAATTGTAGATATAAATAGATAGCAAACCCTTTCCCTGAGTGTCATTGAACACGTGCGCAGGAGAAAAGAGAAAACAAACAAGCAGCTCGTAGCGAGGCAGCGAATGAGGATCGACGAATGCGGAAGTAATCGGCGAGCCGCAGTTTTCAGGGGGACAGCCCTGAGTTGATGGGGCGACAGACGGAATACTCACTCAGAGCACTCTGAGCGTTCATTAGACCTGTTCCACCAACGAATTCATGGACAAACTCAACAACATCTGCATTAATAAATATGTACAATTACTCCGTCTCCTCCTCCGTCTTCGTAGAAGCCTTCCGCCCGCGCCGCTTCGGTCCGTCGCTATCCTCCGGCACGTCCGCAGACGCAGTCACTGGGTCTGGGTACTTCTCCACAACCTCCTGTAGAAAGTCGAACGTCTCCTTAGTCATGACCGCCTGTTTCAGATGCGACGGCGTAACCCGCTTCGAGTTTCGCGCCCGTGCCTGAGCACACGACTCGTCCACCAGAGCTACCATGAAGAGCTCGAGAGCCTTGGCCACTACCAACGGCGTTGCCTGGGCAACCTTGCCTATCTCTTCGTCCGACTGCATCAGCCGCTTGATTCGCGCGACCGGGAACCGTGTTTTGACTTCCCGCGCGCATTGCGCGGGCTTCTCTTCGGTTTCTGACATTTGCGTTTGCTCGCAAAGGGCCGCGGCCGGGTTTTTTAAATAGTTGAGCGCAGGACGCGCGGCGCGCGCTAGAAAAAAAAAAAAATTCACTCCGTGCGGAGATGTGCGCTGGTCTGGGGGGGGCTGTCGGGCAAAATATTAGTTATATTAGAGAAGGGTTGGTGCAGTGGTTGGACTAGTAGGGCGAGGTTTGGGGGCCAGATGTGCTGGTCGGATGGGGCGAGTTAGCTATGCTCAGGATGGCTAATCTGGATACAATATGTAGGGGTAGGTTGAGTTAATTATATTAGAGTAGACGGGTATGGGTAAGTTGCATTAATTATATTAGAGAGCAGACGCGAAGGATAAGCATTAATTATATTAGAGAGCAGACGCGAACGGGTAAGCTAAGTTGCACTAATTATATTATATTAAGAATATCTGTTGATATTACATCTAGACCTTCACTAAACAACCAAGCTAGACACACTTAATGCTATAGGTTTTGAGGAACGGGCATCACCACTTAAACTCCGGGTTCTGATGCAACTCGTACTCGTAATCCGGCTGGAACTCGAGATACAGCGACTCGGGATCCGATGTGTGATTGTACGTGTAGAGCGCGTCGTCGTGAGGGATGATTGCTGGGCTCTTTCGGGAGGAGTCGGCCAACAACTGTGCCTGACAAGTGCGTTCCATGAGTGTAAAGAGGTACGCAGCCTCGTCCACGGTGGATCCGACGGTGAGCAGGCCATGGTTCTTCAAAATGACTGCCTTGTTGTCGCCGAGGGCCTGAGCGATCTTCTCACCCTCCTCCTGCTCGAGCACGATGCCGCCAAAGTCATTGTAGACTGCATGCGCATTGTAGAAGACGCAGGCGTCCTGATTGATCATGTCCAACGGGGTACCGAAGGCCGAGTATGCCTTGCCGTAGATGGAATGAGTGTGACAAGCGGCATGGACGTCTGGACGAGCCTTGTGGATGGCCGAATGGATGCGGAAACCAGCTGCATTTACAGTCTTCCGAGATCCGCCAATCACCTTCCCGTCCTCGTCCACATGGACCATGTCCGACGCTTTGAGCAGTCCAAAATGCACCCCTAGGGGATTGATCCAGAAAGTGTTCGGGTCAACAGGGTCACGCAGCGAGATGTGACCAGCAGAACCCTCAGTAAAGTCCTTGCGTGCAAACACACGGAACGCTCCCGCCATGTGCTCCAGCATCCACTGCCGTTTAGTGTACGGGTCGGAGAAATGCGGAATCTTGAATGGAATCTCTCCAAGAGAAATGTTCTGCGCACCCTGCGAATGGAGGTTGTATCCGCGTCCGTTAGACGAGGCCGTCGTCGTAGTGGCTGTAGACATGATTACGCAAATGTGTGGCGGTGATAGTGGCAAGAGCGTCTTTATATAGTTTTATGTGGGGATGTGATCGTCCAGTCACCTTCCGCTTACAGCGCTTCCCTAACCCTTGTCCTTGGACTTTTACCGCGAATATTTACCTTAATCTTTCTAACCATCGCAATGGATCGTATGTTTGTATGTTCTACTTTGATCACTGTAACTGGACACATCTCTTACATGCTACTGTGTTAAAGGCCTCCGTTTCTATGTGAACCAGGGCTGGTGCTATGGACCCACTAGGAAAAAAGCGACATGAATGCACTAAAGTAGGAGGAGGTACTTGATTCGGTCGCTGAACCATTATCATAGCCCTTGGTGAAGTTTTTCTTCTTAAATCTGCAGCCACGAGGAACTTGATCAGAACTCATGAGCCGCCTATCCAACCAATTCAGTGCAAAGTCGATACCGTCATACTCCGTCGCCATGTGGTCGCCACGGGTATTCTGACAGTATTCAACTGATACGCCCGCCTTGCAGTAGTACTCTACGATCTTGTCCACCGATTCGTACGGGACCAGCTCGTCCTCGATCCCCTGATACACGTACATTGGCACAGCGGGGATGTGCTGTCCCAGTGTTATATCGTTACTGATTTTCTTCAAAACGTCGCTGTCAAGAATGTCGCTCCCGTCTTTAAAGAACTTGAATACGTCTTCAAAGGCAAAGTGTTCTGTCACCGCTTCTACACAATGCGTAGACACGTAGTAAAAGTCCTCGGCCAGCTCCGGCCGGAGCTGGGATGCTAGAAGCGCTCGTACCTCTGGATACTCATTCGACAATCCTACGAGACTGGTAGGCAAAAGCCCCGCATTGATCGTGCCATTGAAAAGTCGAATAATTGCCGATGGATCGACAGCATAGCCACCCACAGCCACACCAGCCACACTGAGTTCGGGTGTATATTCAGGCTGGAGCTCAGCGGCCCACCCGCTAGCTATTGATCCCCCTGAATAGCCCCAGATGGCGAGCTTTGTATCAGCGGTTATTCCAGTAACGTCGTATGAAGACAGGACTGCTCGGGCCGAGTCTAGCGTGGCGCGGCCAGCCTGAATGCCGGCAGTAAAAGCATTCTGAGGGCCTTCATAGTCTGGGGTGCTGACAATGTGGCCAAAATCTAATATCCTCTGTATTGCGGGATCAGTCACGTTTACTCGCAGTCTTCGTGACGGCGCACACTGGTCAGCGACTGCATCTTCTGGAATCTGGTACGAAATTACCCTATTTGTACTGTTCTCCGGAACAATCACGGTGGTCACCGCAGCCTCGGGGTTATTGAACGTGTCCCCAGTTCTATACAAAAGCTGGTAAACCCTCTGAACGTTCGTTAAACCCGGAAGATGCCCAATTTCTCGGCTGCGAAGAATAGTCCCCGGGTCAACCCGCTCAAATCCAGCCGGAGGGTCGTAAAAGTCGTCTCTAACTGCGCTGACTAGCCCAAACAATCCAAAAACACCTTCCAATAGTCGCATGTACATCTGTTACTACTCCTCGAAACCACCGGATTATCTCCGACGGTCCCCTAACCCTGCACTTCCAAGGGTTAGTGAAAGAGAGATACCATTCGAGAACAATTGAGCAGCAGAGTGGGTTAGATTATACCGTATTGTAAGAGTAACCTGATACCTCATACCATAGGTTCCTGTTGAGCGGCGAAGGTTCGCTCAAAAGCAGTTCTTTTTGCACAGTGCAGCCAATTTCCTTCTCTACCGACCTAAACAATGCCCCGTCAGACTCCATCTTCTTCCTTTAACTCGCCCGCAGAACTCGTTCCTCGAACCAAGTCCTTTAACATCCAAGCGGAGTCCGTTTCTTATCGATTCTCCGCACAGGGTTAGGGCGGATGATTTAGCCGCGGTGGGGAGGAGACGCAAAGATAAGCTTGGTCGTAACAGCTGATAGGAGCTGGGATGCGGATTGCAATAGTCGGATCTGGGGTAATTGGCCTTACGGTCGGGTGGTATGTGACGGAGAAGATCAAGAATGCTGAGGTAATTGTAATTGGTCGAGAAATGCCGCCTGCTCAGGACGAGGACAACGAGGACAAGCGCTGGGTTGAAGGCGATTGGGCTAGTCCGCTTGCAGGAGCCCTGCTTTGCTCGTCGTTTGGGGCAGATAAAGAAACCCAGCGAATGGTGAGAGAGAGCTACAAGTTCTTCTGGCGAGCCCACCACATGGAGAGTGGTTGCGGGATCCAAAGACGCAAGCTACGTCAGTTTTGGGACACTTCAATTGCATCGACGCCGAAGGAGGAAAGGGAATTAGTTCTTTGGGGCCGTCATTGCTTCCACGGCTATCGGCGATTACAAGAGCACGAGCTTCCGGCTGTTCGTCGGGGCATCAGTGGGGCAGTTGAGTATGAGTCAATGGCAATTAACCCAGAGTACTATTTGCCATGGCTTCGGTCGGAGAATGAAAAGAGAGGAGTTCAATTCGAACAGAGGGAAATCAAGTGTTTTGATGAATTGTTCAAGACTGGGTTTGATGTCGTTGTGAATGCCAGCGGACACGGGGCCGGCGTGCTAGCCAATGATAATTTGGTAGAACAGGTGCGTGGACAAACTGCATGGGTTGAAAGCGATTACTCCGGGCCAATCTGCCTACGTGTCGGCCGGGAATATACATACGCAATACCTCGGCTCTTTAGCAATGGCGTAATTGTGGGCGGTATTGATGATCATGGAAACGCTTCTCGGAAGGCGGATCCTGAAACTAGGTCTGACATTCTTCGTCGTGTTTCTGACCTAGTCCCTGATCTCCTGTCAAATGCTTATTCTCAACCGCGGCGTGACGACCTTGAATTTGATGAGCAGTATAATATCCAGATCATTAAGGATATTGTGGGATTCCGACCAGGGCGAACAGAGGGACCTCGAATTGGACGTGACAATCATGACCCTCGGATTATCCACGCCTATGGGTTTGGGGGTACTGGATACATATGCAGTGCTGGAGCTGCGAAGAAGGTTGTTGAGGAACTCATGGTGAGCCTGGCAAAGCTATAACAGTTGGGATTTGGCTATATAAATTGACCTTAAATTTACTATGGGACCCTATACGGCAGGTTCTTCCATTTGCAGATAACGTAGCAACATGTTGTCCATTATAAGTTAAATAACTACACATCGATCAAGCCACCTCCTTGAGACGATTGCTATCCTGGGCCAAGGGAGCAACAGTGTTCACAGCCCTCTCCAAGACGTGGATTACACGGTTCTTTAGAGGAGGTGCAGAGCACTCCACAGACAGGTCGTTGAAGGATATCTTGGCCTCCATATTGTCTATTTTGATATCGGCACCAGAATTATCGTCATAGGGTTTGTAGCAGTCACCAAACTGGGCATATAACAGTGCCGAAACACGTTTTATCCTGTCGTTAGTGGAGGCGTTGGCATGGTCGCTGGCGTTGTTTGCAGTGCTGCCATTCTCGTGATGGGAGCAGCCACATTTCTTTGACGAGATCTTAACTGATGCAGGAGAAGAATCCACAGACAATAAGACAGCGAGCACAGAGTCGGCAATGGCATCATTCATAACGTTACCAACCCATTCAATAGTAGATTTGTTGCCCTCGTGACGGACGTTAACTGCATCCATCACATTAAACTCCGCCTTGTCATCTTCCTCAAACAAAATCTCAACGTTACCGAACATCTGCTCAAGGTGGTATCGTACGAGATCGGGACCTGCATCCACGATCACAGACTGTTTCTCGGTCACCACGCTGGTTGTTAGGCCAGAATATTCTCGCAAATCAGACACATGCAAAAGACTGAGGTTAAAGTCCTTTTCAACAAGAACGCCGGCAACAATTTGGCCATCCTGTGGGGGCTTCTCAGACAGTAGACCGTTTACCCGTGCAATCTTGGCACTCTTGAACGGGAGTTCTACTTCTACACAGTTCTTTGGGTTATAGATCTTCACCTCATTCTCGGTGCCTTTTCTGTCGGAATATTTACTCAACAATGCACTCTTCAGTCGGCCCATGTTGGTTGTTTCGCCATGAACCAGAATGATATGTTGTGCACCAACAAGATCGATAAACTCGGAGTTTTCCTTGAAATCCACGTGAGCGGCAAACGAAATCTCGGCAATCGAGAGCCTTCGAGGGATTTTGATCTCTTCAGAGTTTACAGATGGGATTTCAGTCGGCTGGTTGAGGATTTTCTTTGCCATTGTTCCCTCCACCGAATAACCGGTAATGATCAGTGCGTTTTTGGAATCAGGGGCCCACCTTTCCAATAATTCTCGCGAAACACCGTTCTGCAACATACCAGGACTGGCCACCATGACACATGGGCCAATGTCATCGAACCTTTCCAAGCTTCTTATGCTTTTGATGTGTTTGAAGTGGAAGGGGTTTGTCCGGGTATCTCTGAACTTCTTTCTAATGTTATCATTCATCATATTGACATAAGTCTGGAAGACTGCCATACACTTCCTCGCCAACGAAGACGCGTAGTAAACGTTAATTCCCTCTAACTCCGAATGGGTCTCCCAATATTCGTCCAGAATCAGCAGCAGTTCCTGGGCGCGTCCGAGGGAGAAAACCGGCAGCAGACATCGTCCGCCCTTGTCCAAGGTCGAATGGATCAGTTTTGTCAACCGAGCCTCTTTCTCGGGTCGAGGCTCGTGCACACCGGTGCCATAGGTCGACTCGGTGATCAGAATATCTGGTCTCCGGGGCGGAACTTCGGCTGGATTCAGATGGCGATCCTCCTCCCGAGAATAGTCGCCTGTAAACAGCACGCTAACTCCACCAATCTCTATGAAATACATGGCTGCCCCCAGTACATGACCCGCATGATAGGCAGTAAACTTGATACCTTCAACCTCCATGGTCGAGTGATAGTCGATGGCCTCGATCCGATCGAAAGATGTGGCCAGGTCATCGTCATTATACAGGTTCTCAGTCGAATCTGGCGCAGAGCTGACCTTGACAAAGTCGCTCAGTAGCCAACGATAGATGGCCTTGGTTGGATGGGTCATGAACACACGGCCCTTGAAATTGGTATGCTGCATAACATATGGTAGCGAGGCAGCATGGTCTAAATGGAAATGGCTAATAAGAAGAATATCTACAGTCGAGAGATCGTATTCGTCGTAGAATGGAAGGGACGCAATTCCACTGTGTGCCGGGTGAACCCCGGCATCCAGCATTATCGTCTTGCCCTTGTACGAAATTATATGACAGCTTCTTCCAACTTCGCTCCCTCCTCCCAGGGCAACGAACTCAAACATGTCCGCCTCATCCACCTGTTGGCCGTCGCTCGGCCGCTTTGCTGCCATTTTTCGTTGTTTATCCGGTGGTGAAGTAAAATCCCAACCTTTAGTATGGTTTGTGAGCCGCATGAATTATCACCTCCTCGCGAAGGCGACTACGAGAGTCGATAGTTTGTCTTTGCTCCTTTGTCTTTTGGTTTGATCGATTAAAGGGCAAATAAAAGGATGCTACATGTGGTGAGGAGCAAAGAATCAAAGTTTCAATTGGATTACTGAGTAAAGAAGACGATTGACTTTAAGGAATGAGTTTTCACGGACAACGTACAATGCAATTACATTGCTTGAACAGTTGAAATGCTTTTATTCTCGTTTGCTACTTAATATTCCAGTTTGGAGAAGCCCCTGGCCTCCCATTTCTCCAACACTTTGTTCTTAATCTCATCCGAGAAGGTGTTAAAGTCAGCCGACTTCCAGTCTGCCTTTCCTGTGGCGTATTCAGAGGGCATCAGAGCGTCCGAAACCACCTTTCCTCCCTGTGCTTTTGGACCAGTACCATGGCCCATGTATGGGATTAATGCAAAGCCCCGGACGTCCTCATAGAACGTTTCATCGGAAGCTGGACGACAGCGGGTTGAAAATGCCCACATCACGTCCTTTCCGTTATAAACATCAATGTCTTCGCCGACGAGGACCAGACGATGGATAGTATAGCCGGCCTTGTGGTTGAAGACAACGTCACCAACTTGCTTTCGAAAGTCCTTTGGAGAAACCTTGGACTCGCATAGCTTTTTGGTGTCGACCTTCAAAGCGACCCATGTAACTTGGGACTCAAAAGGCGAAAAGGCATCGGTGATTGGCAGTCCAGCTTGTTGGCAAATTTTGCGAATCTCAGCAGCTGCCAGTGCACCAATCATGGTATGTGTCTCGTCAGTCAGTCGTCCGCATGAAGACATGGGGAGAATTGGATTCGATCGATAAGTAATCTTGTCTACAGTATAAACAGGTTGTTCGTGGGCATCGCCTGGGAAGATGACTCCGTGCATTTCACCAAACGGGCCCTCGGGCGCAGTTTTGGTAGTCGAAATTGTACCCTCAAACACAATTTCAGACGACGCAGGAACGTACAGATCGTTGGTATCGCATTTGACCAATTCAAGCGGTCGTCCGGTCATGGCACCTACGTAGTCTGCCTCCGAAACACCGTCTGGGATGGGCATAGAGGACGCCATGATGGCGGCCGGAGGAACACCAAAGCACAAGGCCCATGGCACATCTTTACCTTGTTTCTTCCACATTTGATGGATTTGCCAAATGTGTTGAGGCGCCATGACCAGACCAACCAGCTCTCTCTTGTCATTAACCATGGCTCGAGCGATGGACCAATTGGTCCATTTTCCATCTGGCGATTGTACTACATGCATTCCAAACGTCTGAATGTACTTGCCGCCATCGTCTTCGTGGATGGTTGGTGCTGGCAGAGACATTAGGTCGATTTCGTCTCCTTCTAACGAATGCTCTTTAACCGGTCCTGTGTCGACAATCTTCGGCTCAATTGGCTTCAGCGAACTTGCTGACAGCATTTTGTCCAGAATCTCCCGCATGCTGGCTGTAGGTGCAAGAGCCAAATGACGGGCCAGTCTGCCATACCTGTCTTTGCTTCCCTTTCTTAACGATGCAGGTGCTCCGAGGATCCGAAACAACCCGTCCTTTTTCATCCCCTTGAGATTGTTGAATAATGGGGCCTTGTCGTTGGTCTCGCACGCCAGACGGGTGATTGCAGCCGCCTCTAAATACGGGTCAACCTCGTCGTTGATTTCTACAAGGTCATTGTCGGCTTTCAGGGCATCAACGAAAGCCCGGAATGAATGGTCAACTTCAGATGCCATTGTTCCACACTACACTTCTACTACAACCGGACCTACTCGGGTTTATATCTACTTTGTTGGCTTGCTCGGTAAAGCCGGGTCGGATGTTACCTGAGGTTTCAAATCGGATCATCTCATCCGTGAGCTTAAGTATACCGAGGTGCAAACTTTCAGGGAACAAGCAAGTCTCTTGCAAAGTAATTGGACAGGAATTTGTCTAAGACAATTACTTTAGGGGAGCTTGTGTGACAAAAATCTAACCATACAATAGAAAACTGCGAATGGAAATTCCTCGAAACGGTTTGACATTACACCAACCTCAGGTCAGATGCCGAGGTTCAATTGCTTCTGACACAGTTTATAGCTTGTTTTAAATCGTATATTTCGTTAATAATATAATAATAGTTTGTTCAAGTTGGTTATTTTTTCTATTTTTTTTTTTTTCTGTTGCCCTGGCGATGTCGGCAAAGCCGGCCTCCGTCGTCGGATACAACTTCCCCGGCGGCTATACTCACAAGCGCTATTTAAGACCGAGCAATAGTGTGTAAGAACCACGGCCAACGGACGAAATATAGACAGATAATGTTCGCTTCTATAAAGGCTTCTGGAACGAACACGCCAAACTCTGGCCGTGAAAGTCCAGAAGAATGTGAACAGGCGGTTTCGCAAACAAACGCTGCGCCTAGGGCCCCTGGACGACGGCGAAAGCGAATCGTGGTGGCAATGACTGGAGCCACTGGGGCAATTTTGGGTATTAAAGTCCTACTTGCATTAAGAAACCTCGATGTTGAAACCCATCTGATCATTAGCAAATGGGCAGAAGCAACAATCAAATACGAAACAGATTACCATCCAAAGAACGTTCGAGCATTGGCAGATTACGTGCACAATATTAACGATATGGCCGCACCCACGTCCAGCGGGTCCTTTAAAACGGATGGCATGATTGTGGTGCCTTGTTCAATGAAAACGCTGGCTGCCATCAATTCCGGCTTTTGCGACGACTTGATTTCTCGAACGGCCGATGTGATGTTGAAAGAGAGGAGGAAGCTGGTCCTAGTTGCAAGGGAGACGCCATTAAGTGAAATCCATCTGCGCAACATGCTTTCTGTGACCCAAAGTGGAGCCATCATCTTCCCGCCTGTTCCTGCATTCTACATTAAAGCCTCTTCCATTGATGATCTGGTGGATCAGAGTGTGGGGCGTATGCTTGATCTTTTTGACCTCGATACCGATGATTTTGAGAGATGGGGTGGTTGGAAGAAGGACTAGAGGCTGCTGTATATACCATCAGACTCTAAATCAACTATAGCCGAAGGGCTCTGAATCCGACACGAGACCATCAAGGAAACTGAGATCAAGCTGGTTCGTCGAAGAAAAGTTCACGAGGTCGTGTTCAAAAGTTTCCATACCCTGTAGTAGCGTAGGGTGAGTTGATTGATCGTCGCATTTGTTGGTGTTGCTCTCCTCAGACATTTGGCCCATCTTCCGGGTCCGGTATCGTTCAAGGAAAGATTCAATTTGCTGAAGAGTGGAGATACACTTTCTGGATACTGGATTGGATACCTGAAGTGATGTGAAATACTCGCACGAACGTCTGATAGCATCTGAACACACCTGGACCTTTTGGGCATTCTGAACGGCATCCGGATCCTGATCATAACAAATAATCAATACAATGATGAGATACAAGTCAGCTTGGAATAAAAAGTAAGTAGCATACCAAGTCAGTCCCCACCACATTTTGTCTGGGTTCTGTTGAATGTACTGGCCAACTGAGTCGACCGTATTCAATGCAGCAGACATGCAACGTTCAACATAATCGTGAGGCGGTGCATCTTGCAGTTTCCCACTTATCATTGCCTCTAGTATTCCCTTATACAAGAGCGTGCGTAGGTTTTGCTCTCGCCACAGACACACCATTCGCGGCGCACGAAGCCACTGAGGACAGACGTTGGAATAAAACTCGGTCGGCAGCTCATTACGCCATTTAGAAAGCTGACCGTCAAAGCTCTCCACCAAATGCACATATTCAGCCATCTCCAGTTGAGACGCCACGGAACGAGTGCGTATGAAAAACCGCTCCGAAATGCGTGCGGAAATCGTAGAGATTTTGGCAAATGCAATCAGAGCTGTGTAGGGAGTTGCTCGCGTAGTGGGCAATGGTACATCATCAGTAGGCTTGAGCTGGGTATCGTCGATGTTCAATGGAAACTTGACATCCACCATCCGGTCAGCCATGATGGGTGGACGGCCAAATGTTATCGAGATTCCCGAATCAAACAGGTACAATACCCACCAAAGACGTCTCCTGCTTTCCATCCGGACACTGTTTCTTCCAATCGACGACTCCTTGTGCAGACCCATTCCAATGGCCATTCGCACAGCCAGCCCTAAAATGTTGTAGCCAGTATTCGGTTTGTCGCGCTTTTGCAAGTAATTGGCCATTAATAGTAGAATCTGAATCTGCTCTACCGTGCCAGACTCCAGCATGTCGGCAAACAGGCGAGACCTAGCCGAGAGGTAAAAGCAGTATTCGCTAGAATTAGCTTGCGTAGACCCGCACAAAGACCCCATTGCTACAACCATCCTCAACAACATGTGAAAATGGGATGATTCTGGAATTGTTTCAAAGTCTTTATACTGGTCGCGAAATGTACGTTCATGTAACACTGGATAAAACATGTTGAACGTTTTAAAGTATGAATCAACCAACGAGTCCCTCACAGTCCTGACAACGAGCCTCTCTTCTGCCAAATTTATCGAGTACATAGTTGTCTCAAACGAGTTTGCATCCGCCGAAGACGAAAGCGGCGCATTGATTCCGTCCCTGTGAATGTCCAAGAGCTTGTGAATAACTCTCAAAAGTGATGCGCCTGCAGACTTACCAATATAGCCCTCTCTACCTGCCACTTCAGACCCAAAGCTTGCCGGTCCGTCTTGAAAAGTATCCATCGCGCCCCCTGACGAAACATCCTCGTGCCATTCCATATAATGATCATCGTCAACAGCCTCTTCTCCACTCCAGTCAGCTAGTTCCGACCCTCCGCCCTCGAACCCCCTGTCGCTGGTCTGGGATCGCATGTTCAAGTCCGAATCATTCAGAAACGCTGCTATATCTAGATCTGGATGCAATGTCCGAATCAAATTCTCCAATTTGGCACATTTCCGCTCTAGTAATTCCAAGTTTCTAATATTCTGATTAGTGAATCCTTTGGTCCACATGGATCAACACTCACTTTCGTGTTAACGGCAATCTTGCTGGTCTTTCCTCGTAAATACAAGCCTTTCCAGATTTCGCACAAAAGTCGCAAGGAGTTCCACCTGTGCACTGTGTTCATTAGTCAGTCAAAACGGATCCACTGAAATTTGAACAAAACTTACCCTCCCCTTCCGTTTCTAGAGTAAAGAAAACAAAAAGATGTTAATACATAGTTAGCACAAACAGTTACCCGCTGTACTCACTTGACACTCTCGACACTACGGTGGTCTGTTAACAACTCAGGTTCAGATCAACGATAAGTCAACTTACAGCTCGAATTGCAAGATTTCCGCCACCACGTCCTCTTCCGCTGCCGACAGATTGTCTCTTGGAAAATGCTTTGCCACCTTCAGACGGGGACATAGGCATTTAAGGATGAGTTTGATTAAAGCGGAAAAGTGGTTATGTCTTGACGTTGATCGAGTTGATCCTCCCGGCGAGCGCCGGCCCTAAGGAATCCGACGATACTTCAGGGGGGAAAGCTACTCCCTGATTTACCAGCGGGAGCAATGGAAAGGACAGGAATACAGAGTATATGATTTGTTCAAATTGAGCAATTCAATATTTGTCTAGAAAAGGTTATAAAAATAGCGTTTTTGGTGCAATTGTATGCGCAAGAAGGTATTCTCAACAAAATACTGCTGACGGTACGGAAAACCTTCCAGAGAGGCAGAGAGATTCAAGCTGCAAATTTTTTTCCAGAGATAATCGGAGACTGCGTAGCGAGGAATACAGAATCAGAGTCTCTTCGGGTTTCATAGGGTAGTTGGAAGTGATTTCGAGATGCTTTAAAAATTTGATCTTGCGGAGCTTCTTCACCAGGGATGCTGAATTCGGTAACCACACATGATGTTTGGATGACGGAAGATGGAACACCAGCTTCAGACGAGAAAGCGTGTTATGTTCAAAATCTATGTCAGGAAGGTCATAAATGGTGTCCCACCTGAAAAACGTAATTGTAAGGCTATGCAGAAACAAAAACATACTAAGTAAGCTGTCCTTTACGTTCTGCTCGGGGAACAATTTTATGCTCAGATTCTGAGTGTTGTGAAAGCCTCCAGTTCGCAGGAACTGCAGAGACACGTGCTCTGCATCAACATCTTCAAGCGTAGGATAACTAAAGATATTACCTTCGATTCTCATCCGTGAATACTTCAGTACTAGCTTGCGTACCTCTGTGAGGAAATAAGCACCATCTTCTACAGTTCCACTGATACCAGTTCGATGCAAGACTAGGGTGCGTATAGGGCAGCTACCTGCAGGACGAAGGAATTTGCTAATTTGCTGGACAGACAGAACTCCGAGGTTCTCTAGAGACAGCTTGTCCATTTGGTGGTCCTTAGCCAGTTTGAACATGTTCAAAACGGGCGACTTATCGCTCGGCCAAAGTTCAGCCAGTAGCAGTGGATGCTGACGTACGGCAATTGTCACATCCCTGATATTGTCCCCCAATATCCACGGACGCCAAACTTTGGACGTCGTTGGATATATCCGCACTCTCACATATAGTGGCCGCTGGAGTTTATTAACCCGAGCTAGAAGGTCTTTGTCTTCGGGGAAGTACAATCCAAATAGGTTGAGGTAATACAGCCGATTTAGATGTTCGCACATTATATAGCGCAGTACAATGTGAACTGCCCGAAGCACTCCAGCCGAATACTCGGCTCCAAGGTCTGCGGTAAAGCTATGCACAGTTGAAAGAAGAAAAGGACAGTCCAGTGGCATATCTATGAGCTCCTCGATGGTAAGCACTCGTGAATACCCGTCTTTGTCCCGAACATCATGTAGGCTCATATAAAAGTCTTCGTCAACCATCAACGCCTCCAGTTCTAACTTCAAACACTTGGTATCTTCCACCAGCTTCCTGCAGTGCCTCGAGACTGCGCGCAGCTCGAGCAAGTCTGGCACCGTCAGATTCTCGAATACTTTTTCCAGCACATCAAATGGCAGCCGGAGTAGTGACGGGGCTCGCATACCGCGTTCTTGGGCTGTAGCGAAAGAGGTGATGTCTGAGCTGTTGGGAGTGACGCCACGATTTTGGCGTGGTTGTGTGGCTGTGCAGCACCTTCATTATAAACCCTCGACTTGACGTTAATGTGAGCTGAATAGCAGTAGCGAATTGGGTACGCAGCAGGGGGACGTTGACAGATCTGTGGACCGATGGATCACACATCCTTTAACACAAAATAAACACCCTTCCTTCACCGTAATTAAAATCTGCAGCTAATATATGTGCCATTGACCACCGTACAAGCGACTTGGAATAGCAAGAGGCCACTGCTGCACTGATAGGTCGGTGATCACTTCTATCCAAGATAATCCGTGGTGAGTTTTTCCGGCCTTCCGACATGCCGGTTTCAGTGACAGGTTCTATTAAGGGGTACATGCGTGAGCTTGGGCCAGCCGTTGACGGAACATTGGGAGTGAAAATTGTCACCCTCGCGTGGTCAAAAATCCATTTATTCTGGCGAACAGAGCTGTCCACAACCCTTGCACAGCAAAAACCGAACAATTTACCGCTACCAAATGTAGCTCTTCAGTTCCAGCGGTTGGCCGGCGGTCGCCCACCAAATATATGACATCACATGTCCTACCTGAAGCAGGGGTAATGCCTTGCTCCTTAGTTCCCCGCAAATTGATTCAACCCCAGAACCGGATGCATTAATTAACTACTGCAAGCGCACTTGTCCGAAATTCGCTTGTCCCGCCGGCATGGCCCTGTCCAAAGACCCTCGATCGCGATCTGCTCCTTGTTCTCCGGCAGCCGAGGTCGGCATTTTGACCATCCCTTCGTCACAGGAAAGCCGCCAAGGCACATCGACAGCTAATTCCGCGCAATGCCCGATGACAGCATGGCATAACAAACAAGACAGACATTAGAGAGGCGCTGGTTGGCTGAACGGATAGGCCGCGGGCCGGCCGCGGCATGCCGGTGGATCTGCGAGATAACGCGGCGGGGATGTAGATAAGCCTTCAAACAGACGTAATAAGGCCAAATAAAGGGTCTATAATTGGTTTATACCCCAGACTAGGCGGTAGTAATTGGTTCGCACGCTTCTTGAACCCACGGGCCGGCGGTACAAATTTTTCGTTTTCGGAAAAAACGCACGGTGATCACTCAAGTGTCTTGCATCTGCAAAGAAAATTTCTTCGGATATAAAATACGACCATCTCGCTGAATAGCTCATCGTGCTTTCCCACTGGGAGTAGAGACAAATATACAACAATGGACATTGAGAAACAGGTACTCGAAAGCGATCGGACGGTTGATTCCGGCTCTCTGAAGAACCAGGAGGGGGCCATTGTGCAAGAATTCAAGCCTTTGGCCAAGTTCGAGCGCTTTATGGCCCATCTGAATGCCGAAGTGCGAGGTATCGAGAGAGTGCCCGAAGAGGAGAAGACTGATGGGAGCCTGTGGACTGCTGCGTCCATGTGGATGGGCGGAAACATGGTTTGTGCTACTTTTGCTCTTGGTGCCTTGGGGGTTGCTACCTTCGGCCTTAATTTCTGGGATTCCGTGCTTACGATTATCTTTTTCAATGCCCTGGGAGCGTTGCCAGTCTCCATTTTCTCGACCTTTGGCCCGCCATTTGGCCTCCGTCAGATGGTTCTTTCTCGATACTGGTTTGGCCATCAGGGTGTGCGAATAATTGCCTTCCTTAACTGTATCGCTTGTATTGGCTGGAACGCTCTCAACACCATGGTGTCTGCGCAGATGCTTCATACCGTCAACAACGGAGGCCTGCCTGCGTGGGGTGGTGTGCTGGTTATCTCTGCCATCACCGTTGCCGTTTCGTGTTTTGGCTACCGAATCGTTCACATCTTCGAAATGTGGGCGTGGGTGCCAGTGTTTATCATCTTTATCATCGTCGCCGTGCGCATGGGAATGAGTGGTGCCTTCACCTCTGAACCCATGAACTCTGGCCCCACAGAGGCTGCTGCCGTCTTGTCCTTCGGTTCGGCTGTTTACGGTTTTGCTACTGGCTGGACCTCGTACGCCTCTGATTATACCGTTTACATGGCCAAGAACACATCGCGGAAGTATGTGTTCCTTGTCGTCTGGCTAGGTCTTCTCTTCCCATGCAACTTTGCCATGATCCTGGGCGCTGCGTGTATGACTGGAGCAAAGACCACACAGCACTTTGCTGACAACTACGAAAAGGATTCAGTTGGTGGTCTTTTCTTTGCTGTCCTTGTCGACAAGTCGCTTCATGGATTTGGCCAGTTTTGCGTCGTCATCCTGGCCTTGTCAACGGTGGCCAACAACATTCCAAACCTGTATTCTCTAGGTCTTTCAGCCCAGACGGTCTGGACTGGCTTCAGAAAGGTCCCCCGTGTTGTGTGGACCATCTTTGGTGCTGGAGTAGGTATCGCCATTGCTATCCCCGCGTATCTGCACTTTGCCAACTTCATGCACAACTTCATGAACCTCATCGCCTACTGGCTGGCCATCTACGCCGCGATTGGCCTTAACGAGCATCTGTTCTATCGTCGCGGTATGAAGGGCTACGACCCCTCCCGTTATGAGGACAAGAGCTATCTGCCAATCGGATTTTCGGCCCTCTTTGCTTTCGCCTGTGGTGTCGCTGGCGTTGTGGTCGGCATGGCTCAGATCTACTGGGTAGGCCCATTGGCAGCCAAGATTGGAGATCCTTCCATTGGTGGTGATATCGGTCTTGAGTTGGGTTTCGCCTTCGCCACAATTGGGTTCCACGCCACTCGCTGGCTAGAGCTCAAGTACACTGGCAAATAAACGCCAATGGCCTTCTTTTGCTTCTGTGACTAGTCCGTGAGGCTAGGCTACGATGTTCACAGAATGTCATTTATATCCTTCATTATATATAATTATATTCCTGTGACTAGTGTTTGGCACTAGGCTACGATGTTCACAGGCTTTAATATTGATATTTCACAAAAATCTTGCCGGAACGAGTAATATGTTACGCCGTCGATATACTTGATGGCACTGTCCAGACTCTGGACTCATGCGTAAAACGCAAAGAAAAAGAACTTGGTCTATTATATTACGCCTTCAACATGAAATGCTTGATGGCAGTACCACTTTGGACCTGCTTATCGTGCTTGTCCGAGTGACTATTGAGATGGGTGTTGACCACGTCAGCCATAGCCTCAATAAACAGTGGATTGCCGTTCAGCGACTCTGCTCGACGGTAGATACCGGGGTCCTTGAGGCTATCTTTCACCTCAATGTCCAACTCGTGCAGAGTTTCAATGTGGTCGCTAGTGAACGCAATTGGCACAAGAATCATGCCCTCAACCTTATTCACATCCTCCAAAGCGTTGACCACTTTTTGGGTTTGCGCTCCAAGCCATGGCCTAGGTCCAACTTGGGACTGCCACACCAATCTGTACGGATTCGAAAAGCCAAGTTCCTGCATCACAGCATAGACACTGGCAGCCACTTCGGCAGGATATGGGTCACCCTGGTTGACAATTTCCATTGGCAGTGAGTGCGCAGAGAACAGAATAACCACTTTATCTCGCACCTCGGGGTCAAACGTTTCAAGTTGTGCTCGAACATTGTTAGCGAAGGCCTTAATCAGTCCGGGGTGTGTGGGCCATCGGTCAATGGTCGACCATTCAATCTGTTTTTGTGGGTCCAAAGACTTCTTTAGTCGTTCCAGCTCATTGAGCGAACTTCGAATAGTAGAATAAGAGTACTGTGGATACTGGCTGAATGCCACTGCCCTCGTAATTCCGTCATCTAGCATCTTCTTGTACGTATCCTCGGTCAATGGGTTGGCATACCGGAAGGCTACGTAAGGTCGGTGTGGACCAGTGTGTGGCGACAACTCGTCCAAGAGTTTACAAGCCTCTGTCGCTTGATGTTCGCTCCATTTGCGAATTGGCGATCCACCGCCAATTTCCTTGTAATGGTTCTCGATGGTTGGACTTCTTCGCTTCGCAATAAATTTTGCTAGCAAGCTCTGAAAGGGGCCCAGCGGAATCAAGTCCTTGTCACTGAACAATCTCAGTAAAAAGTCGTGGGTCTCGCGTACGGTCGACGGACCGCCCATGTTCAGCAGCACAATTGCCTATTTTTTCAGTTAGCATTCCCCTTTTTTGATTAAACATAGGCTCTAGTCTCTTTGCTTCGGGTAATAATCCAAACCATCTTATTCAATTCACCTTTCCACAGTGCATTCGACCTGTCTACGCCACCAATCAGTAGCATTGTCATTTCTCATCTATATAGAGCGGACCGTTCGGATCTGAATTCGCAAACCCCCCAGCCGTATACTAGACCATGGCAAACTGTCCTCGACTATTCACCTGTCTACAAAGCCTTCTCGTCGAGCAAACCGCTCAATTCTGTCCGTTACCCGCAATAGCTGCCCAAAACCTATCAATAAACAAAAGACTTCAACACTTACGGTCCCACTGCCTTTACTACCCGTCGAATTCCATCGAACCCCCAACGGAAGCGCCTTTGCTCGTCGCGCCAATCTAAACATCTCGTTGTGTCCTACTCGTAGTCTAGACCTTTCTCCGTAAACTGTTATATACAAATCTTGGTGTTGGAAAGTCACGTGACTGCCCATCACGTGTAGTATCAATGAAATCAGATCTGGGGCGTCTAACGATTAGGATATTGGAGACACTAAAGACACTAGCGGTATAGTCATGCACTAGACGGTATAGCCACAGGGAGCAGGGTCTAGCTAGTGATGAAGTTTGAGAAACTCGTATAACGTGCACCGGTCAAAGGTAGCCGAGGACAGAGAATTAAGGAGTTTACCAATGGAAGCCTTGTATTCAGGTTGCCGAAATGAGTCTACTGTGTTCTATGTCAGTTTACGCCGTGATATACTTGACGAATCGAGACACTTCCATTTCATCAGTCATGATGTTGTCATCGCCAAAAAAGTCAAAGTCGTCAAAAGCGAAGCTTTCATTTTCCCATTCGATGTCCCATCTGCCTGGATACTGGGGTCCATTCGGATTGGAGTTCTCGTTTATAAACTTTTTCTTGTCCTCTGGGGACATGCGGACGTATTCGCGATATTCAGGGGCCCCAGGAACCAAGATATTGTCGGCAAACACAATTGTGCCAGGGCAGACCAAACCCAGCGATTCCAGAATGCGGAGGTCGGGTGCGTACTCAGTCTTCCAATGATCAATCAACAGGGCATCAAACTTCTTTGGGCCGTTTTCCCGTTTAGAAAACTCCGGAAGCGAATGTTTGGCCTCGCCGATGATGATTTCGACCTTGTTAGATAATCCAGCCAGTTTGATAAAATCGCGTGCGATAGAGGCAAGGTCTTGGTTGATTTCGAAGCTATAATACTTGCCATCTGATGGCAAGGCAGAAGCAAATCTGATGGCCGAATAACCGATATAACAACCCAATTCGGCCATTATTTTGCAGTCGCCCAACTTGCTCACAACAAGGTCGGCCTTTCTTCTGCCTACATTCATCATTTTCTCCTTCTTACAGTACTTGTCAATGGCGGCCAAAACCTTGTCTGGTTTGTCCTGGAGCTCCTCCTGAGGAAGGCTAAAGACATGATCGTGCAATTTCTGCTCTCTACTGGTCATTGCTGTTCTTTTACAGATTGCGCTTAATCTAACGCATATTTATATGCTTGTATTCCTTCCAATGCAAGTCTGTTTCGGGCGAAGTCCGAGTTCCAAGTGGAGGGGTTGGATTGTCTGCCATTTTCCGGATACATAAGAGCAATAGAAGACATTGGCACATGGGCACATGTACCTAGAAAGGATGAGGTATTTAAGTGCATGCTTTCAGGTGTACCAAGAGCTCTCGACTCTTCTGGACAAAAGCCCTACCGGATTTTGTGCGCATTACTGTTATTTCGTTGGAATGAATTCTTTGTCGGGTGGGTGCATTAAGGCTCTTCGCCAATCTCGGCCATTGGCTGGCCCGACAAACCTTGAAAGGCAGCTGCAGCTGCCGCTTCCCGGCTTCGCATAATTGAAACATACGTCTTTATACAGCACGAAGAGCCGTGTCTATCCGTTGGGCAAATATGATCTACCAGAAGAAAAATACATGGCACTGTCGTCAACCTGGTCTTAGCAGGCAGTGCAGTGTAGTATCGGCTGAGATACTACATGCTACATTTGCAGTGATCGCTGAGAGATCACCCAAAATAAAAGTACAACAAGAAAGCTGCACACACGATACCATGGAGCAAACGTTCATCCCATCCACCTGCATCTCTTTCGTATTATTCTAGTCCGTTCTATATTCTTCGAAAAAAGCTGGGGTCCGGGGTCCGAGGTCCGGGGCCTCAACAACCACCACCACTTGGGTTAGGGTGCCTAACATAAGGGGAAGCACGGTCCCAAACGAAGCACAGACAGGGTTAATGATCGCTAGAGTATGGCGTTGAGTGCAGTGGACGGGGTAGTCGAGCCCATCGCGGCTGGGAGCGGGCTTCATCCGGACCTGGTGCGGATGGCTGTTTGCTTGGTGTTATCGTATCCGTTTTGCGCAGTACTGAAGCGGCTGCCTGACGACCGCCGGCAGCTCAAGGACGTGTACATTATTGCCATTGCGCTGTTTTACCTGGTGGGCGTGTTCAGCCTGTGGGCAGGTTTGCGAACGCTGCTGATTAGCATAGGAGCTACCTATGGCTTGACCACGTACATGAGAGGGAACCCGTTCATGCCGTGGCTTGTGTTTCTGTTCGTGATGGGTCATCTCTTTATTAGCCACGTGGAGGCGCAATGGTATGAAGTGGATTACGAGGCTAGTCTGTCGGACATTACGGGGGCTCAGATGGTGTTGTGTATGAAGTTGACTGCGTTTGCGTGGAATGTGCACGACGGGACTTTGGCGGATAACCTGTTGAGCGACTTTCAGAAGCAGCGACGCGTTAAAAAGCAGCCGAATGTGTTGGACTTTCTGGCCTATTGTCTGTTTTTCCCATCCTTGCTGACTGGGCCGTCTTATGATTACCGGGAATTCGAGCAATGGATTGACCTGTCCATGTTCGACGTCACCACCCAACAAGAGAGGCGACAGAGGAGAAGTAGAACCATTCCTCGGTCTGGTAGAATTGCCACTAGAAAGCTGGTCGAGGGCGTGTTATGGATTGTCGTTTGGACGCAAAGCGCCAATTACATATACACTGGCTATGCGCAATCGCCCGACTTTATGAAGCACACGTTTGTTGTGCGTGTGGTGTATTTGTACCTGCTCGGGTTCACGTATCGCTTGAAGTACTACGGCGCATGGACCATCTCTGAAGGCGCCTGCATTTTGTCCGGTCTCGGATTCAATGGTCGAGGAACGAATGGCAAGTATCGGTGGGACCGTGTTCGAAACGTCTCACCATGGAAAATCGAGACTGCCCAGAACACGTACGTTTATCTGGGAGCATGGAACATGAACACGAGCTCATGGCTCAAAAATTACATCTATCTACGTGTCACCCCCCGAGGACGAAAGCCCGGCTTCCGAAGTACCTTAGCAACCTTCGTCACATCAGCTTTGTGGCACGGGACCCGTCCTGGCTACTATCTGACTTTTGTCACTGGCGCGTTCTATCAAAGTTTAGGCAAGCTGTTCCGACGAAACCTCCGTCCTATATTCATTCAGGCCGACGGGTCTCCAGGCAAGTACAAGCCATACTACGACGCCGTGTGTCTGATTGTTACTCAGCTGAGTTTCGGCTACATCTGCCAGCCATTTGTCCTATTAGATCTGACAACGTCACTTGAAATGTGGCACACTGTATACTTCTTCATCCACATCATCATTATAGTCGTGCTCTTTCTGTTCCATGGGCCCGTCAAGAAGCCGGTTACAAGCTACCTCCATTCACTACAGCCCAAGCCGCTCAGGGCGTCCGACAGAGTCAAGTCAGACACCCAGCGACTCAAGGAAATGCGCAAGGAGATCGAGCAGCTGTCCTCGCCGGCGACCTTGGGTGTTCCTCAGCCAGATTTTGAGCACTTTGATGACGATCTTCAGGAGGCCATCTCTGAATTTGAGCAATTGAAGGAAGACCTTGCCGTCGAGATTCAAAATCTCAAGAAATACCAACAGCAGCAACAGCAGCAGCGTGAGAAAAAAGAGTAGGCGCCCTTCTCTTGTAACATTATAGAGCCTTGATACTAGTAAGTGCAATATCTTTATTTAATAAAAGGATATGAATTAGAACCCCAGTCACTACTCGGTCAGTTGTCGCAAAAAATGTTGTTGCGAACGCGCCGCCCTTTAAAACCCGTGTGGTGAAGCTGTTGGGAGAAGGACAGCAGCCATGTCAGCGAAGCTTCAGAAGGTAATCGAGCGAACGCAGGAGAAGTGAGTAGGGGGAGTCATTGTACAGTTGTACCAAATCTAATGCATGTAGGATTGCCAATGGGCAAATGTATGAGGCCCACCAGGCCGTACGCACGATTGCCGCAAGGTACATACGGCAAAAGGCCTACAAGGAGGCAATTGAAGTCCTCTACAACGCAGCCAAGCAGCTCGTGGAGGCCAGAGAAGCAGGCAGTGCAAGTGACCTTACGCTTTATTTGATCTCCACCTACAATCTGGCTGAGACCCCCGTGGACAGTGATTCCAAAGCTCGGCTGGTTGATCTGATCACTAAATTCGACCCCTCGGAGCCTACTTTGAAGTCTATTGCCCATGAAGCCACCCAATGGTCTAGCAAGTTTGGCCCAACGCCTTTTGGCGATAGGGAACTGCATCATGTGCTGGGATCAATTTTCGTTCGAGCCAATGAAGCCTACGAGGCAGAGAAGCATCTTTTGCTTGGAACCAAGGAGAGCGCACCGTTATTAGGCGGCTTTTTGTACGACTGGTATGCTGAACAAGACGACGAAGAGTCTGCGCCGTTGTTCCTATCGCGCGGAGTTTTGGGCTATTTGTGTCTGCAGAACATCCGCGACGCACGGGCGGTGTGCAGAAGCTTCTTGTCCAAACTGAAGGAAAGCGGCAAGCTTAGTTGCAACAGCGTCGAGCAGGACGGCATGGCAATCGACGTTTACGAGGGCGCGTCGCTGCTGGACTTCTTACAATTGCTGGTCGTGACCTGTCAATTCAAGAACCCAGATATGTTCAATCGACTGAAGGTCCGCTATCGCAGTCAAATCGAGAACGTCCAGGCGTTCCAAAAGCCGTTGGTTGTGATCGGGCAGACAATATTTGGCATTGCTCCGCCGCGGCAGGCAAACCTCTTGCAGGATCTAATGGGCAGTTTGTTTGCATAGTTATGTAGGGAGAAATAGAAACTCTTGTATTTATACAGCTATGCTCTATCGTGTACATAGCTAGTCCCGGACCAAAGACGACCTCATGACGGCCTCCCGGAGCTCAGGACGATGAGTGAGCTTGTCAATGGCTTCGGAATACGTAGCCCACATTCGCTTGCGGGTCTTGCTCTCCGGAAAGACGTCCTCGGCACGCTCAAAGATGAGCTCAAAGAAGTGGAACTCGGACCGCGGAGGCCACGTTGCAGTTGCATCCTCAACTGTGCGCCCTTTCCAAGTCTTTGGAGGACGGGAATCAGTAATCACGCCGAGAAAACGAGAAATCTGTCCGAGAACGCCTGCCTCCTCCCAGGTCTCACGAAGGGCAGAAGCCTCTGGACCTGCCTCATCGGATTCCATCCCTCCCTTCGGGATCACCCAACGATCAGGCGTGGCTGCTGAGCTGATCAACAAAACCTGACGCCTATCCTCGCTCAATACAACCGTTCCTGCGACCATGCGTGCGCCGGTGACAGCGGAATAGACTGGTAATTAGGTCATTGCATGCAGCTATCTCGGCTCGAGTAATACGTACCTTGCTTCTCACGGCCGACGCGAGACTCCTTCGTCTGTTCAACCTCCGATAGTCCTCCTCCCATCCGTTGAAACTAGTCTCTTCTGCAGCTGTCGACTAAAGGTCTGTTGTACATGCACAGTGTATTACCTATCGGGAGGCCGGCTATCGGCGATCCGGACTGGCTTTTTCATTTGAGGCCCTGCTTTGCATGAGGCACTCTCAATTGGTACAAATTTCGATATTGAAAGGGGCAGAGGGGGCTAATTGACTAACTGAATATAGTAGTAATTATTCAAGACTAGTTTAATTGGGCTCGGCTGCCCAGTCTGAGGCCTGATGTGTTGTTATATTTAGATTAATTATAAATAGTCATACTGGTTTATTTTAATCCGGCTCAATTGTGCCTTTATCTTTGAGCACATCTCATATATCTTATATATGCTATTGTTTCTATTTCTGCAAGGGTTGGGCCTAACCATATTGTGAAGATAGTGATTGCACGTTTGTAGAAAGACCTGAAAGTTCATTTAACTGCAGCTTGGCATCAACATCAGTGTAGATATTTGAATCCGAAAAAAAAATCCACAAATGCAAGTGGTAGAAAGGGGGAAGAAAGCTCTAGTTTCGTATTTACGCTCTGCACTCAATCAGGTCAAAATCGCTGATAAGGTTTGACCTCTGTGTAGTGTTTTCGACCCTGACAGGCTAAATCTGTAGAGATCTTGGGTAGATCTTGATTGTGTGAGCGTCAGGGGGTATAAATTCTCGTCCATTTCCAATTAATCGCTGCTAACTGCAATCACATTGCTCACGCTATGGATAATTCGCTTTCCAGCCCAAACAATAACGCTACAGCTGTTAGAAAGGGATCCAACTTGGTCGTTACTCCGCCTGGAATAAGCTGGCCTGAGGAACTCGTGGAGGCGCTAAAGCAGGGCATTGCTTGTGCACAATGCTCTAGGGTCGCCTTTGGACAGTTGATGGTTAATAAACAGGGAATCTTCATGTTGCGTCTAAAGAAATGGTGTGGTGACGATAACTGCGTCGTTAATATGGCTCTGAACGCTTCCAAATCCATGAATTCTCCCTTGTTCGTCCTCTTAATCCCTTATATTGAGATTCTTGATACGAATGAGACAGTTTTCGCCCCCTTCCTCAAATTCACACCAGACGACTGTTGGATATCTTCGTTGGCATTTACCGCGCAAACTATTTATACCGCCGTGCAAGTGAAGATAGATATCTTCAATGCTGGTCCAGTTAGTACTGGTTACTTTGGGGATAGCGACTGTGCGATATTGATGGAATTTGATTCCTGCATCACTGATGCTGGTGCAAACTTCTCTGGCATAGAAAATCCTGAATCAAACATCTATGCTAATCAAGACATCTATTTCCCCCCACAAATGTTTGAAAACGACGACCAAGACCTTTCTTTTGTCTTTGATTCCTTTTTCACCGGCCAAGAGTCCAAGATGATCAATGAAGGCCTTGCTCTGAACCCTGCTCCAACGGATCAACTCTTGTTTGATCAAAGAAGAGATGACCCTAGTCTACTATTCACCGGAACCCCACAGAACGTTTCTCAACCGACCTTGCCAATAGCTCCAGAGGGCCCTGGCATTGATGAAATATTACGAGAGCTGCAATGCCCTCAACCCGAGAACGAAAAGCCCCATGAGAGTTATCAACCTCAAACAATAGAGAACTCAGCATCCAACAACAACAACGAACATACTTTTATGCCAGACGAACAAACGAAAGATGACGATGATGATGATGATAACAAAAGCGATTGCACCATTATGAGAGAATATACGGACTATGAAGCATATGTAAGGTCAAACGAGTTTGATACCGGCGACAACATTGACAATATACAAGAAAATACCGAGCCTCCCCAACCCCAACACACTTTTTCAGGTGCAGCGACCTCTGCTTTTACACTTCCGACTCCAGAGCCTGAGCCTGAGCCATCTGGTTCCTCAAGCCACGAGAGTGATGGGACGCCCATCCAAACTGCGCAGAACTCAGTTGGTCCAATCTTAATCTCTCCACCATTCGAGGAGCGGTTAAACGATCGATCCAGTTCTTCTAATGACGACCCGCATTCCAGGTCACGTCCCGACAGCTCAGTCAGTAACCCACAAACGACTTGTTCTCTCCACATGGGCACTGATGGTGTTGTTGACCAAAGCACCCCTATCAATGACGCCGATGCTTTCTTGTAACGTTCTCCATTTTTCAGTCAAAATAACTTCAATATGCATAAAAAATAGATAAATAAATAATTAAAAATAAATAAATAAGTAAAATCAAATAAATAAGTAAAAATAAAAATAAATAAGTAAAATCCTGCAAAACTCTTGGCTGGCGTTGCGTATTTATAATAATTTATTAACCAATGTAATCTCTGATCCGTTCAACTGTGGTGAACTAGATTACAAGAATGCATTAACTATTCAATAAATTACAACTTGTCAATCATCTTCAACATATTTTTCAACCCATTCCTGTTTAGAAATCCGGCATGGTTGGACGTCCAAACAAAATCAGACTGCACTGCCAATGGCACAAGCTCATGATCCTTATCAACCTCAAATAGTCGCTTCATTTTAGCAGTATGTTCAAACTCTTTCGCCGCTTCCTCAGCTCTATCAACAATTGACCTGTCAATTCCGCACATCGAAGCAACATGCATTCCAAACGAACCTGGAGACACTCCGTCTTCTAACTTGTAAAGGAACGTAACCTTCCTAGTTTCATCATCAACCAATATGGCCATACGTTTAGCCTCTACCTGCGGATGGTTCTTAAAACTATTGTATAGACTGCCGTAATGAGTGGCAAAGAACCCCAAGCTGCCAATATGGGTGGCGATATGATGTAACACGGCTTCAGCTATCGCAAAACCATCAGAGCTGCTACCGCCCCTTCCAAGCTCATCAAGGACAAGGAGAGTTTTGCTCGTCGCCTCGCTCAGCATCCGTTTAGTTTCTGATAGCTCCACAAAGAACGTAGACTTTCCAGCGAAAATGTTGTCATTGGCTCCCAATCTGGTCATGATTCGGTCTACAGGAGAAAGTCTAGCACTTTCAGCAGGAACATAGCATCCCATCTGCGCCATTATTACAGCAACACAGGTCATTCGAAGGACAGTAGACTTTCCAGCTGCGTTAGCCCCAGTTAGCAAGGTCATGGTTGCATGCTGGCCCCCAAGAGAAACGTCATTAGGGATGAACTCAGCCGTCGAAGTAGCACCAAAGCATGGATGTCGGAGTTCCTTGAAGTCTAACACACCGTCCTCTGTATCAACTAATTGCGGGCGGCAGCTTGGCTCCCCAAGGCTGCTACTGGTTTTGCCCAAACTGACGAGACAATCAATGCTTCCAATGACGTTTACTGTTGGCATCCAATGAGAAGAATACGACTCATCAAACCTAGCGTAGAGTTTAGTTCGCACACTGGCTGCAATCGTTTTGTGGCGCTCGCGAGCTTCCTCCAGTTCTCTCACAAGCTTCTTTACCTCTGGTGACCAATATCTCTTAACCTTGGAGCTTGAACCCATTTGGATCCATGAATCAGGAACTTCTTTCAACTTGGCATTTGGAATCTCAATTAAAAACAACTCCTTTCCAGAATCCTTGTAGCATATATCCTTGCATGAAAATTGCTTTCGATATTCCGTGAGGCATTTTTCAAGCTCCTCTTCCAAATCTTGAGTTACTTTGTATGATGCATCAAACTCTTCTTCTACGCCGGGCTCTGGGATCATTACTCCTTCTTCACTGGCCTTCTTGTGATCAAATGCATTGGTCCAATAAGGGAGCTTTTCTTCTAAATGCGGTAGCCCATCTAACAATTTACCAATGACATGACAAAGGTCAGGGATTTCTCTCAATCCTTGGACTAATGAGTATACGGTATTCAAACTTTCGATAAGCTTGACAAAATCTTTGATTCTTATCAATCCAGCATGGACGCGGGAAAGCATTCGTTCCAGATCGGGAAGAGAAAATAGTCTCTTTTCAATGAAGTCTGACACCTTTCGGTTTTGATTCAAGTAGTCAACTGCGTCCAACCTGGCATTGATTTTTGAAGCTTCCATCAATGGGTGGCACATCCAATTCTTAAGCTTCCGTTTTCCAAACGGAGTTATGCATCGGTTAAGTAATTTGAACAACGTACCCTCAGGCCCGCCGTTATATGTGTTTGCGAAAATCTCCAGATTCTGGAGAGACTGGCCATCTAAGACCATTGAGGTGCCTTTTTGGATACTGTCGTACCAGTTTATATTGCCAAGTGTAATCAGACTTTGGTCTAGTTTCAACGCCTGTAAGTACCATAATAGGCCCCCGAATGCAGAAGTAGCCAGGGGTTTCTCGTTGACCATTATCTTTAACACTGCTGGATATTCATCCTCTTTGAAATAACCTGCCTTTCGCAGTTCCTCCTTTGTTACTTGGTCGTCCCAGAATTCAGAGTTGGGTTTTAAGTAATTCCACAGAGTCTCGAGGGACGTGTTATTTTTGAGAATCCTAGTTACTCTTTGGTCTAGCCCACCCTTCTCCAACAACAATTCGCGAGGTCTTGTTTGCGCAATAAGGGTCTCTAGTTGCGAATAGTCCACATCATCTTCAAAATCTGATATCAACACTTCGGCAGTAGATGTGTCGATAAAGCAGACTGCGAAATGTTGCTCATTCTGCTTAAGAGCCATGCAATACGTACTCATGTCGTCAACCAACATAGTCTCATCAGTGAGCGTGCCGCCAGTCAAAACACAAGACAGTTCTCGCTTGATCACCTTTTCCTCCTTCTTTCCTTCACTACGGTCTCGCATTTCCTTAGCCAAGGCAGTTTCCTTTTGATCGACTTTGGCAACCTTGTACCCCCGGGCGATGAAAGCAGAGGCCCAATAGTCAAATGTAGCCTCCGGCACACCGGCCAGCTTCATATTAGCCCTGCCACCACCGGCCAGCTTCAAGTCAAATTGGCTATGTGCAATTTCCGCATCTGGCTCGTACAACTCGTAAAACTTGCCTTTTTTGAAGAACACCACAGTGTTCCACATTTTGGATTTAACCTCCCAGTACTGCTTTTCAAACGGCGTAAACTTCTTCCATGCATCTTTAGGTACATAAAGCGTTCTAGGATCATAGTCGGGGTGGTCTGTTGGGTGGCCATCTGCATCACGAACGTTTAGCAGCCACTGATATCTCTCTTCCTCTGACTTTGTCGGACTTGCACGTGTTGGCGTCGCCACCGGCCTTGGAGTTGTAGCTTTTGACTGGGATTTGTATGCCGAGCTTGAGGAGAACTTGCTCAACGAACTCGCTTTGGGTGTCTTAGGCGTCTTTGGCGTTTTTAGTTTGATATTTTCCTCTTCGTCAGATTCATCATTCACAACAAAGTCGTCCATAACTGGTATTCTGTTAGATTCGTTTTCACCAAAAAGGCTACACGACTTACCGTCATCGGCCTCCTCCTCGGCACTTTCTTCTTTATATTCATCTTCAGAATCTTCCAAAACCTTGCGCTTCTTAGCTGCCGACGACCTTCTGGTGCTTGCAGGTAGATCTTCATCTTCATCTTCGCTTTCAGCGTAGTTTACAACGCGTTTAGGTGTCTTCTACGCGTTAGTAACCACTGAACATCTTATTGTGGCATGTACTTACTCTAGCAGGAGGGCTGGATCGCAGCCTCTCTGGCGGAGATCCCAGGCTTGCTCCATTTGTCTCCCTCATCGCCGTCGGACTGGAGTTTGGTTCTGACGGCCCATCACTGCTGGGCTCCTCAGGTGCCTTCTTCGTCTAGAATGTATTAGAAATTTTACTCTGGAACTGGCGTAGTATGTCATACCTTTTTTCCAAAAAAACTCAATAAACTCGTCTGAGCTTTCCCCGTAGAACGTGGCCCACTATTAGGGGTGCTTGGTGGCCGGCTCGTCGTCATGCTCCCTCAATATCTGAACTAGGCGAGTTTCAAGAAATTGAGTCTCTCCTTATCACTGAATTAATTAACGCGTGGTCGCGACGCGTCATCGAAACAGCACGCGTTTTGCTTCAGCCGTGCGTTTTTCACTAATGACTTTTGCTTTCAGAAAATTGATTCCATTGCAAAATCTCTAAAGAAAGCCATTCTAATAGTAAGAGGGCTTTGGAGAAGAAGGTTTAGAATGGCTAGATTTGTTGTGTGTTTGTGAATTTGTGGTAATCAGAAACGGTTTCCATATAACTAATTTTATATCTCTGTATTTATTAGTCCATTACGTATTGATATACACTATGTATATATGTGTATACGGAATTATTTGATTTCACCAGGCCCATCATATATATATATATAACAGAACTACTGTGTATGTGACAAATAGAATGCATGTAAAGCTCCGCTGAACCGAAGAGAATACAAACACTCTGACGTAATTTTGGTCATATACAGCGCTACAATTGTTTTCAGACGGCGGGAGTCCAATCAAAGCTAATTCGTAACTGCAACATTCCTACTTTTAAAGATGTGCAACAAATTGCCTCAGCTTCGGGCATATCCAATTACCATAATATTTCCCATTATTGCTCAGTTTCCTACAAAACTACCATCTAACAGCTCACAAGGAAATAATCACAAAAGAATGCTATTCATTGTATTCACACCCTCGGGAGGTCGATGAACTTGGGAAGTCCCAATTCCCCACTTATGGCCGACGGAGTGCCGAGCGGAGTTGACCTCGGAGGAATCGCGGAAACAGATCGAGTGAGTCAGGGGAAAGCCATATAAAGGCCTGAATCGGCAAAACAGAGATAGAGAATAGTATAATGACAGGTTTAAGATCTTTACGACCATTGCGAACACTGTTCTTGGGAGCCCCGGGATCAGGCAAGGGCACCCAAACCAGCCGCCTTTTGAAGGACTTCCCTCATATCGCATCGCTCTCCTCGGGCGACACACTTCGAAAGCATGTAAAGGAGAATAGCCCAATTGGCCAGAAGGTCAGCTCAATTTTGGAAAAAGGAGGCTTCGTTCCTGACGATACTATGGTATCGTTGATTCGAACTGAACTAGAGGCCAACAAATGGCTCAATCCACAGGCGTCCTGGGTCTTGGACGGCTTCCCACGAACTGCAGCACAAGCTCCTCCGCTTGATGAGACCTTGAAGCAGCATGATGCAATGCTGAATATCGTTGTCGAATTGAAGGTCCCTGAAGAAGTCATCCTCGATAGAATTGAAAAACGATTTGTCGTAAGTCAAACCTCATCAACAACTTGATCTCGTTACCATTTCTAATGTACTATAGCATCTTGCCTCTGGCAGAGTTTACAACTTGGACTTTAACCCCCCAAAGGTTGCCGGCAAGGACGACGTGACTGGTGAACCGCTTTCCAAGCGTCCAGATGACAATGCCGATGTATTCAAGGAACGTCTCAAGGCGTATCATGAACTCACAACCCCATTGCTGGAGTATTACGACAAACAGGGCTTGTTGCATTCAGTAGAAGGCGAGACCTCTGATATTATTTATCCTAAACTCAAGCAACTGCTCATCGACAAATTCGCCGCATAGATTTTGTAGACCTAATGTCATTAGATGGATATTGTTTGTGGTGCTATAAACTAGGGCCAAGTAATCTTCTCTCAACTGGACTGGTATAGTTTACACAATGATTGGAGCTAGATCTTTTATCGCACTTATCAGAAGCAATGACTCGAGCAGAACTATGTTTAAATTTTACCCATTGGTCTTATTGCTGCAGCATACCCATCTGACAAACCCCATTGGGTCCACTTACAACTGCCAGACCATCCAAACCAATAACCGACAAAATCCCCGACTCAATACACGTTCCTCGTGGCAATCGGGCCAGCCAGTTTCACCATATCGGACAAATTGCTACCTCCCTGCTCACGATTCCTTATTCATTAATCCAATAACCATTTTGTTTAATATGACCCCTCTCATCCAACACTTGAACTAAAGTTCCTCGTTGTATGTATCTTCATCGGACCACTTTTGTCTAACTCTTCATCACGTGATCAATTCCACGTGACCGCTGCGATTTTAATCAGTGTCCGCCGGGACTATTGTACGACCTGCACAGTTTGGAGCATCTTATCAATGAAGTGAGTACTAGGGTCATTGAAGATGGGAAAGAAGGGGAATGGATTATACTAACGCTCTGGGAGGTTCTACATTGATGACTTGCCTGTCTATTTTCCATACGCTAGGATCTATCCTGAGCAGTATGAATACATGTGTGCGATTAAGCACACGCTAGACGAGGGAGGCAATAGTATTTTGGAAATGCCTTCAGGGACTGGCAAGACCGTGTCCCTGCTATCTGTAACCATTGCCTACCAAAGTTTCTATGCAGATTCGAGAAAGATTGTGTATTGCTCGCGTACCATGTCAGAGATCGAAAAGGCATTGCATGAGTTGAAACGATTGATGAAATTTCGGGAAAAGGAATTAGGCAAGCAAGAAAATTTCAGAGGTTTAGGATTGACAAGTCGAAAGAATTTGTGTTTGCATCCTCAAGTAAAAAATGAGAGGAAAGGGGCGATTGTTGACGAAAAGTGTCGGTCTATGACAAATGGTGTGGCCAGACAGAAGTACGAAGCAGGTGATAAGTCTGTAAAACTCTGTGAGTACCACGAGAATATGAACGACATGGACCCTCACAATTATATTCCACCCGGTGTGTACACATTTGAAGACCTACTGAAATATGGCGAAGAACACAAACAGTGTCCATATTTCACGGTTCGTCGAATGATGGCATTTTGCAACATTATCATTTATTCATACCACTACTTACTTGATCCAAAGATTGCTGATAGGGTTTCCAAAGAGTTTGCCAAGGATACAATTATCATTTTTGATGAGGCACATAACATCGACAACGTCTGTATCGAGTCGCTATCAGTGGACATCACAGAGGAGTCACTGCGCAAAGCTACCCTGGGGGCGCAATCATTGGAGGATGCTGTATATCGTGTAAAGGAGACCGATTCTGAAAAATTGCAAAATGAATATCAAAAATTGGTGGAGGGATTAATGGAGGCCGAACAGGCTCGAGAAGAGGAAAGATTCATGGCCAATCCTGTACTGCCGGAAGACCTGCTTCAAGAGGCAGTACCCGGAAATATCCGTAGGGCAGAACATTTTGTGGCATTCTTGAAACGTTTCATTGCTTATTTGAAAACAAGAATGAAAGTATTACATGTCATTTCAGAGACCCCACTTTCATTTTTGCGGCATCTCAAAGAGCTAACACTTATTGAACGTAAACCATTACGGTTTTGTTCCGAAAGACTAACATCTCTCGTTCGAACTTTGGAATTGACCGAAGTAGAACATTTTACTGCATTGAAAGAGATTGTTACTTTCGCCACCCTCTTGGCTACTTATGAAGAGGGATTCGTGCTCATCCTTGAACCATATGAAACCGATCAAGCAACAGTTCCTAATCCGATACTCCACTTTGCATGCCTTGATGCTTCAATTGCAATCAAGCCAGTGTTTGATAGGTTCAGCTCAGTTATTATAACATCTGGTACCATCTCTCCGTTGGATATGTATCCGAAAATGTTGAATTTTGACACAATCATGCAAGAATCATACACAATGTCCTTGACTCGTAGATCATTCTTGCCAATGATTGTGACAAAAGGCTCGGATCAGGTGGCAATCTCATCTAGATTCGAAATTCGAAACGACCCCAGTGTGGTGCGAAATTATGGTAACCTGCTGATTGAATTTTCTAAGCTAACGCCGGACGGTTTGGTGGTCTTCTTCCCGTCCTATCTATACATGGAAAGTATTATTAGCCAATGGCAAACAATGGGCATTCTTGACGAAGTGTGGAAATACAAGTTGATTCTGGTCGAAACACCTGACAGTCAAGAGACTAGCTTGGCGCTAGAAACATACAGAACTGCTTGCTCGAATGGTCGTGGTGCTGTTATGTTTTGTGTGGCAAGAGGAAAAGTATCAGAAGGTATCGATTTCGACCATCACTATGGCAGAACCGTATTAATGATAGGCGTCCCCTTCCAGTATACTGAGTCCAGGATTCTAAAAGCACGGTTAGAGTTTCTTCGGGAAAATTACAAGATTCGAGAGAATGACTTCTTGTCGTTCGACGCGATGCGTCATGCAGCCCAATGTTTGGGTCGAGTTCTCCGAGGTAAAGAAGACTACGGAATCATGGTTTTGGCTGACAGAAGGTTTGCCCGTAAGAGAGCCCAACTCCCTAAATGGATCAGCCAAGGAATCTATGAATCTGATGTTAATCTGTCAACTGATATGGCGGTCGCTGCTGCGAAGAAGTTTCTTCGTACTATGGCACAGCCGGTTGACCCTGCTGATGCTGAAGGTGTCAGTATTTGGGATCTAAAAGACCTGGAGAAAAACCAAATTCAAAAGAGACATCGTCGAATCGAAGAAATTGGCGAAAAGATGGATCTTGATGATTCTGATGAAGAAATGACAAAGGATGAAGAAAAACTGCTTCTCAATGAAGTTGATAGAAGACAAGCAGCTGCTGTATAAATGCTCTACGTATAAGCTATTCATGACCAACTGTGTGCACTTCATACTATCTTTAAAAAATAAATGATAAATAAGGCATTCATTAATTTTTAATCTAAATTACCCCTCCATTTCAACGTCTTCATCATTTTCTTGAACGTTGACCCTAAAGTTAATCTCTTCGTCAGCGTCAATATAAGAATCCGAGATGCACCACGCAACAAGCTCATGCTTTCCGCCAGTTGGAACCATGAATTCCAAATTAATTGTCTGTGCAGGTTTGGCGATATTAATCCTTTTGATGCCGTAAAGTTCACGTTTTTTGTTATCTCCAACCACGAGCCACCCTATGAGAATAAGTTAGTAGATGAGAACGGTAATTGAAATAAAAGCAACTTACAGTTTTCTGTTTTGGGGAAAGGATAAAAGTGCGTTCTGACTTTTGTGTTAACAGCCTCGTCTTCGTCGACTTCACGTTCAAGGGTGATTTGAATCTGCGCTGGTTCTCCGGCAACAAGCTCTGACGTTTCAAGCTCATGTGTCATTGTAATGTTCGGGAATTCATTGACAAAGTCAGCAACCTCACTCATTCTTGGATCGTCTTCGGACATTTCAAGTATTCGATCTCTAACTTCGTCTTCTTCGATATTAATAAAATCGGTCACAGATTCAATTCTACAATAAATGTTAGCTTCAGCCAAAACTTAATCGCAAAAATTGCTTACCCTTCTGCTTTAGCTCGAGCGACTCTTGCGTCGTCAAAGTAAGGGAGTTGCTTCAAAGAAGCATCTTCTCCCCAAACACCTTGAACTATCATCTGAGATAGTTCCATAGCAGTGACTGCGTTTAACCTTCCATCACCTGATAAAACATCGACACAAGCTGCTAATAACTGAATTATCTTTTCCAGTACAATATTTTGGTCTGCTTGAAGATCAGGCGGCAAATTAACACGTCGTAAATGAGCCTGCAGCAATACAAACGCTTTCACCCGATGGGTTCGATATTCAGGGCTAGAAGGTTCAACCTTCATTTGTTTGCATAGACGTTCCAAAGCACGTTCATCATGATTTCGTAAAGGTAAAAGTGATTCAAACTCAGCTGCAGATGATATAATCTCTAAAATACCCTTAAGTTTCGTAGAGGAACTGAGCGATAGAGCAAAGGTCTGCATTGTAATAAACGATATGTTGTAATATGAGGCGATTATAGCACCGTTGAGAGGTGAAACAGTAGCTTCTTCCTCCTCTTCTCCATTTTCGTCTTCTAAATCGATCAAATTCACCTCTTCTTCTTGGGTACCTGCCAGGTCATTCAGAGTCTTTTCAATAAGTTCAGACAAATACTCGCTAACACCTGTATCCGTATTCTCAAGCAATCCATAATAACTTGGGTTGGCTCGGAGGCGGTAGTAGAAGTATGAGAAAGTTAACCAATCGACGCAGTCTTGTCTAGACGTAATGACTTGTTCACTGATTTCCGGAATAAAAGCGTCATGCAAATAAATATTAAGGTGAGATTCAATGGGCAAAGCTTCTCCAAGGAACTTTCGATAATAATCGCGCTTGATAGTGTTTGTCAATATTATACCTTTACCTTCACTATCCTCAAGTGGACGGGTTGCTCTTCCAAGCATTTGTAATATGTCAATGATAGGATAGTCAATATATCGGTGCTCAGATCCTTCATAGAATTGAGTTCCCATAATCACCACTAGCTTAGCCTTTGGACTATACCAACAAGTCTCTCTTGTAGCCAACAATACTTGAATCTTGTTTGTTCTGAAGAGCATTTCCACAATCCTCCTGTCAGTCTTGTCCATGGCAGGGTAGTAGTAACCAATTCCGTGCCCAACACTTTCTTTCAATACTGGGTCATGAATGTCATCAATATGTGGAAGATTTTCAGCAAGTTTAAACATATAGTCATCATTCTCTGTGTGTGCCAGTCGGAGAAGATCTATTCCAGTTTCAACACACTGCCGCCTATCATGCAAAAATACTAGGGCTGGCTGAGTGCCTGCAAGTTGTCGGATAGCATGAAATGTTGGCCTGGCCATGGCGATCATCAGTGAAGGGTGATGTGGAATGCCAAGAGATTGTAGATGGATTTCCATAGGTTGAGCCCGGTCAGTTGGGCGGAAGTTGTATATGGACTGGTTACTCGCACCAATCCAATATCCAAGGTCCTTTCCATTTGACAAAGGAACACTGAGAGCAACAACTCGCATTTCACTCTCAATCTGCATAGACATATATCGCATTCTTGAGATAATTGTTTCATAGACATAACCATTCAAACCCCCGATTGTATGTACATCATCAGCAATGAAAAGCTTTACTTTCTTAACATTTCTCCTTCGTTGCCATCTCCGACATAGAACATCCCACTGTACAGGAGTTGCCAATATCAAGTCAGAACGTTCCAGTAATTGCAGGTCATAACTGAGTTCACCAGTAACTTTATTCACTTCCTTATTCAGCAAACCAAACCTCCTTTTCCAATCAGCGAGTTGTTGATCGACTTGCTCCTGATGCGGTGCAACGTAGAGCGCTTTTCCAGTGCCTTCTTCTTTCCATAGTCGTAGAAGGGCTAGTTCTGCGCATACAGTTTTTCCACTCCCTACAGCTGCACCAATAAAGGCACTATCACTCGATCCGTATAAAGTGTGGAACGCTTGTGTCTGAAACTGGTTAAAGTATTTCCAATCAGGGTAAAGCGCTTGATACTGTTTATTCTCGAGACTGCTGAGAGAAATAGGTTCCAGATCCTGGAGCTGTGTATGTGCTGGAAACTTTTCAGGCAATATCAGATTTCTGAACGAAAGAGCCAATCGAGATTCCGAATGTAGCCACTTTTCTGAAATTACAGAAATAAAACAGTTTGGTGGTATGGGCTCGGATATGGGCACAGTGAAATCAATGACGTGTTCATCTGTTTGGTACTCTTCCCTTAGAACGAATGTGTCACTGAAAAGTACTGATTCACCGTCACAATCTTCTGCCAATATCAAAAATGACTCGGCTCTACCATGAACATGATGATTCCAAGTAAACGCCGGAGTGATCAGCAATTCGATTTTCAGCAAACTTGGAGTAATTGGCTGGAATTCAGCTTTTAACTCAAGGCGTGGGAATTGTTGCAGCATCTCGTATACTCGTTTGCCGTATTTTTCAATACGAATTGCCTGGCCCACCTCTGCAGGGTCCTGAAGATCAAAATAACGGCTCCATGGCATTTGGGACGCTTCCATTTTCCGGAAGACTTCACTTGGACATTCAGGAAATTGTCTCAAAGGAGAATTTGACAGCCACATTCTCCTTTCCACCATCTTACACAAATCTAGTGCGGTCCGTGTCATGGCTGACCAGCCTTTTCGAAGGCATATTTCATAGATAGCTCGCAATAATCGACCAGCCGACTGTGTGACATACACCATGTCTGCCATTAACGCAAAGCCCTCCATTTTTAGTCGAGAGATGTATGCCTGCAAGAGAATGTTAATCTTTGCAGCAGGTTCCTCTACAGTCTCCCGGATAGGAATAGGAGCCTTGTCCAACAGTTTAGAAAGCTCCGCTTTTTCCTCTTGTCGTACAGGAATATATTTGAATTCTTCCGACATCGCGAACGTACGAAATATTTCGATTGGGGTCAAGAACGGTTTTAGAAGTTGGTTGTAAGTAGAAATTGAAGAATGCGTAATATAGTAATGAGATGCAATTCTTCCGAGCTCAGTCGATTGAACTCTTCCATCACTGTGGTTATACTTGATCAAATTGCACTTTTCTAAAATAAGCAAGGCAGAGTAAGACAAGTCTAAGCGCCTCTTGTATAACGTCGCATCATTCTCAGGCGTACTAACACCTACCTTATACAACCATGGGTCCTTAAGCATCCTGACATACAAATAAGTATATCCTAGCCATTCAACCGCCTCTTGAATATTCCTGACTGTACCCAGTACAATTTCTGCATTCAGGTTATCGGCCAATTTTGACATAAATTGACTTTCAATCGGTAGCTGAGCATTCAGTAGAGACATGTAATAGTTCAGCTCAGAGTGTGTCGTAATTATAATGCCTTCACCAAAGCTGTCGAACTGTGGTCTGCCTGCCCGACCAAGCATCTGTAGCACATCTTGTGGACTTAGCTCTCCCCAACGACCTTTTTCTGGATTATACACTTGAGTACCTTTGATAATAACGGTATGGGCAGGCAAGTTAACACCCCATGCTAAAGTTGCTGTACAAACAAGCACTTGAATTTGCCCCTCAGCGAATAATGTTTCTGCAATAGTTCTATCAGAACGGCTCAGGCCTGCATGGTGAATCGCAAATCCAGTGGGGAGAAGATTTTTCAGGTCTTGATTTTGGGCTTGCTCGCTCTCACTTCTTAAGATTTCTCGAGATGCAAGATCCCGATGGAGGAATCTATCTAGAGTTTCATCTTCAGTTGCCCTATCTCTCAAGAATCTAGCTGTTTTGGCGGTTTCTTTACGCGAATGAACAAATACCAGAACTTGTTGCTTACCAGCATAGTCTAAAACTTTCTCATAGCATGCATCATTCATAGCCTGGTAACGTTTGAAAGCTTTCTTCTCTGTAATTCCAATAAATTTTTGTGCCAATGGACAAGGTCTATATGTGGAGTCAAAGTAGAATAGCCCTTTGTCACTGTCAACGCGTAAAAACCTGGCCACATCGACGTAATTTGGTAAGGTAGCAGAGAGGCCAACCAACCTTATTGGTTCATCAGTTGTCTCAGTTTTTCTAACAGCCCGGGAAACCAGGCTTTCAATTACAGGTCCTCTTTCGTCATGAAGAAGATGGATTTCATCGATAATCATTAGCCGGACAAGATTAGTATAACTCGTGTCTGAAGATTTGCGCGTAATAACATCCCATTTTTCTGGAGTTGTGACAATCATCTGAGTCTCTGAAATCTGTTGCTTGGTGAGGTTCCTGTCACCAGTCAGCTCAGCAACCTTGATACCGTAAGGCTCCAATTTTTTCCCAAACTCCCGGACCTGCTCCTGAACTAGGGCTTTGAGAGGAGCGATATATATGATTTTGAAATCGTTAAGCCGTAGACTACCGTTGGCGTTTCTATAATGTGAAAGTGTTCTAAGGATTGTGAGTAATGCAACATTTGTTTTTCCCGCACCAGTTGGCGCACAAAGAAGAAGATTTTCATCCGTTCCAAATGCGATAGGGAACACTTTGCTCTGTACGCGATTTAACGAAGTAGTGGATGAAAAAGCCCCGTGCGTCCATTGCGGAAGCTCTTCAGCAATCTTTACACGATTTTCATTAGGGTCATGAGATGGTCGAGGTGCTGGAATGTCGTATTCTTCATATGCCTTCGTTACACTTTTCGTCGAATTGTCAGGAAGAACAATTTCTTTACCAGAATATAAATGACTACCTTCATCGAAAACCAAAGCATCCAAATCAACAACCTCTGGCTGCGTTTTGGTTCCCTCCAACTTTGTAGTGTGCTCATCCACCTTTTCATCAATCTCCATCGCTTCCCCGCTATCAACAACATCTTTTGGCTTTCCATATAACTCATTCAAAAAGCTCTCATAACCCGCATTCCTAATTTCATCTTCAACTTTCTTTTTATCATCTGGTTCGGCCTGACTCAACCGAGTAAGCCAAACAATCTTCGACCTGTTGTTACAAAGGAGTTTGGTAAGTTCAAAATGCTCGAAATCAAACAACTCAAGAATGTCATTTTCTGCAACACTCAGAGATATAGGTGATGCCAGGATATCAAACACCTTTGAAGTCATTTCCTGAACAGTATGTGCATCAGAGAATATCTTGCCAATTTCCCGCTGGAGCCAATATGCATCAATTTCATGAGCTGAAACTTCATCCTTAGCTTTTCTGGGCTTTCTTGCATTGCCTTCAATAACTTCTGTCTCTTGTTGATCTACCAGCTCATCCGCCGAACCAATATCACTGCCTTCTTCATCGTCCTCCTCTTCTTCTTCTTCGCTTGCCCCGAGATCAGCTGCTTCATCCTCGTCTCCTTCATCTTCGAACTGAATAGCAACACCGTTATCAAGGTCTTCCCCTCCATTGCGTTCTCCATCGAATCCGTCACCGTCATAATCAGTCAACTGTTTTGATAGATTCATCAACTGGTTGAAATTATGCGAAGAGACTTCTCCAACTATCTCTTCCACTTGTTTCTTCTTGTCAAGGTCTTTTAGACTATCATTTTTTAGAATTGATAAAATTGTATCCGTCGCTGATAGTACGATTTCATCAGATTGGTCACCACCCAGCGCATTGTGCACCCAGGATAAAGCTAAGCCAAAAGCTTGTCGTGTTTCATCTGTAGATGGAACGTAAGAAATTTCACCCGAAGTTTGAAGCACACTCATCATAGAGGATGCAACGGTACTTCTCTTCTTCTTCCCGGTAGAAACTGTTTGCTTTACGTCCTGTTCCTTCTGTCTGCTCGATTTTGGGGCCTCATTCCTACCCACTCTTGAGCCCATCTCAGCTACACTGATCTTTCCTACGAGAGATTCGGGGTCGCCACTAACGTCGTCCTTTGATCTGCTGACAAACCTTCGGTCCACTGACAGGACCTTGTTGGACATCTCATCACTACAAAATCTGTTAGCACTATTCTAAAATCCCTTCAAAATAGATCTGTCCAGCTTGTTACTTCTTGGTCGTTGGTAGTACGATAACCACCCAGGTCATGTCGGGGGGATCATGACTATAAAACCTTCCAATTTTTGCAACCAACATTACTAGACCAAATGTAAACATCGAGAGCACGTAACCCTGGAACAGTGAGACAGACATTGATACAAGGCAGATGGCAATTGTCCACTGACTGCAGTCACGTCACTGAGCTCGTTCTAGAGCTTATCTTAGAAGTAACGTCCCACTATTTTTACCAGAAGCTCGCCTCAAAAACCAAGTAACAAGTGCTAATTTGAACCAAAGCCATCAAGCTCTTCCATTTCAAAGATTGTGCAACATCTGTACTTACTAGCTGTATTGAGACTTGTCGCGTTCAGACATTGTTCTGGACTATTCCTTATGCAAATGTACGAATTCACAACACGGTACTTTATGTGCACAGTAGTCCAAATTCGTCACAATATCCTCTTCGCGGTTAATTAAGAGAATGTAAAACAACCGTTCAAATAATCTGATCTCGAAGGGTATACTTCCAGTGTCTGGCGTGGGATCGGTCAACATCTCCGATAACTTTTTCAGTCCCAGGTTCCCCTAACCCGACTCAGTGCATGCATGCAATTTGGTTATTTAGCCAGCATAGGCCAAATGGCCCCTTTTAGGTCAGTTCGTGGATAATATTGAATTATATTGTATAACTACTATTCATAGTAATTGACTAAACATATACATAAAAAAAAAAAGGCCCCTGACTACGTACAATACTATACTAATAAAGGATTCATCTTAAGCAGAAGAGTCCATACAGTTTGGCCTAGCTTTGAACAAGAAATGGTTCTACGTTCGTTCATGGCAAAGATAAGAAAACCAAATTACTTCGCATCAGTAGAGGAAGGAAAAACATGCTATGGCCCATAGCACCGAAAAGTACAGTTGGATAGTATTAGAAAAGAATATACTAAGGTTTATTTAGTTCTTTGCAAAGGACCAGTTCTCCTCTGGGATTCTACCTCTAAGGACTGGGATTTCGGTACCTGGGACGTAGACGTCCTCGAACAGGATTTGTGGCTTAGCCTCTGGTGGAGCATCGGCCTCGGCCTCAGCAACCTGAGACTCAACGTAAGAACGAGCTTCTTTATCGACGGTCTTGAGCTCCTTCTCGGTGGCAATGCCGAGGTCAAGCAATCGGTTCTTAAGACCAGTGATAGGATCGTTGTGAGATCGCATTTGTTGAATCTCCTCACGGGATCTGTAAGTAGTACCTGGATCGGACATGGAGTGACCACCATATCTATAAGTCTCAAATTCCATAACCAATGGCCCGTTACCGGAAGTGGTCCACTCCTTGGCCAATTTGGATGCCTGGTAGACAGCGACAACATCCATACCGTTCACCTTAATACCTGGGATGTATTGACCACGCTTGTAGTACTCAGTCATGGCAGAAGATCGGGAAGCGGCAGTACCCATACCATACTTGTTGTTCTCGCAAGCGAAGACACATGGAAGGTTCCAAAGCTTAGCCATGTTGTAGGATTCGAAGATCTGACCTTGGTTGGAAGCACCGTCACCATAGAGGTTGAAAGTGGCAGACTTCTCGTTGTTGTACTTGTGAGCAAAGGCAAGACCAGCACCGACTGGAACCTGAGCACCGACAATACCGTTACCACCGTAGAAATTCTTAGCGAACATGTGCATGGAACCGCCCTTACCGTAGGAGACACCAGATCGCTTACCGAGCAACTCACCAATAACACCCTTGACGGAAGCGCCACGCATATAGGCAAAACCGTGGCATCTGTAAGCAGTGATGACAGAGTCCTCACGGGTGATAGCATGCTCAATACCCACGGCGACAGCCTCCTGTCCAGTGGACAGATGGCAGAAGCCACGAATCTTCTTGGCCTTGTACAGAGCATCCGAAGCCATCTCAAGACGACGGACAATGGTCATGTCCTTGTACATCTGGAGAAGGTCTTCCTTGGAGATTTGCACCTCGCTCGATGGAGCCTCGAAGTTGTAAGTTTGGAAAGTGGACTCTGGAAGGTTAATGGTCACAGACTAAATTCTCGGTTAGCTTTATCATCCCAAACAATCCCGCAATAGAAATATATCATAGAGCCCAACTTTTGTGTATCTGGCATGTCAGGAACGAAATAGAGTTGCTCTTTGCCGATAATACTCGATCAAACGACTTCTCAGGTGAATTATCCAGTTCAAAACAGTAATGCGACCAACATTGCGCAATTTGTCCCACACGAAATAACATTCCCGCGCAATTCAGTTCCTAAGTCTAATGAATTGGCATTTATAGTGATCCGTGAGTACCGGGCGCAAATAAATCACCAAGTTTCATTGTCGGATGGACTCTGGTTTTAGGCATATATGTGTACCAACCACAGCGGAAAATCAATAAATAAGCACTTACCTCTCCATTAGCCGTGGACATAGCCCGGGCACCAGCACGGAGTGCAGCCGGCTTGAAAACCGCTCTCGACAACATGATGAAGTTGGTGATGAGGAAAAAATTTCAACAGAAGAGGTGATGAGATGGTTTTGTTGGGAGGTCCCGATACCCGTGTAGTTTCGGGTATGGCCGGGACACCGTGCACTCCCGGTTGGGTGGGGTTTGGGGGCCAACGTATGTTGCCCACAGCTATCCTCATTTCGTATGCTTTGAAGGCGGCCAATGGCTAGTATTTACGTCCAAAGGTATAATGCGGAAGTATTATCGAGTTTATGCAAGTTATATAAATCCATTCTGTGTGTCTAGTGTTGAGAAGGTATCATTTTGTTGGTCCATCTTTCGGCCACCCGGTCCTCCCACACACTCAACTTCACTTACAGGGGCCCATCAGGGGGGACAATTTTCGGGCCATTAATGGGGTAATTTTGACCGTAACTTTCGTGTTCTTGGTTATGTATTTAAAATGGTCAAGCGATAAATTGTCCTCCATGTTGAGACTATGGTAGTTCCTAATATATTTGCAATACTCGTCTTGATAGAAGAAGAGATGCCATCCATCGCAGATTTGGAGTTCTCCGAACTTGGTTAATTATTTAATTCCGATCAGTTCATCAAGAATCGCTAGATTGCGTCAGGCAATTAAGTTGATATAGAACTGCTATAAAAGGTTGTAACAAAAGTGATATTATTATTATGAATTTGACAGGTGGAGACCGCTTCTTGACGTAGAAATTGGCACTGTCCTGTCCGAATGGAGTGAAGAAGTATGGGGGTCAAATGCACGTAGTTTGGTAAGTCTGCGACTTTGCTTGGACCAGATGGTCAATACTACGGTGAAAGGAATAATAAAAATTAGCCCTGAATAAAATATTCTTTCCAAGGACTTAAAGCTTGCATTCTCAAAAAACTCAAAAGAATTCAATATAGAAAAAAGAATTGTACCGCAGTGTATTGTCACAACATAGCCTGAAGCGTTCAATTTTGCAATTAAATCACCTCTCGGACTAGCATTCAGAAGAAGCGTTACACTTCGCAGCTCGCGTATTAGTAGCAGTCCACACGGTCTACAGCGGTGCGTTCTGCCGAGCCAGGTTTGCTGCATGTATGTTAAACTGAAACACAGTGCCTCTACCTCACGAGTTCTGCCGCATTTTTTTTTTTTTTTTTTTTTTTTTTAACTACCTCTCCAGTGATAGGTGCGACGTAGACTTTTAGTCACTCTTGACGTGCAACGGTTTTGACTCAGATCTCAAACCCAACTTAATCTGACAGGCACGTTAAAAGCTTAATGAGCTATTCCCCGTCCTGCGCCGTTGACTATCGTTAGGGGACGCGTGTGGCTGACTGCCGCGTATGCATGCCTATGTCCCCTGCCTATAGATATTATTCTATTCCCCAGGCCCCGCTTTAATATCCCGGGCTTTGAAATTCCCCAGGGATTCAACAATTTTGAAATTTAAAGCCATCTCTATAATCCCATGAATACGCCCAGTCCACATGGGTTGAAATCGAACAAGTTGGATGGGTGTAGAAATTGTCCACTGCCACAAGATGTGGAGTCGACAAATGAGGCCAATACACCGGAGACCGTATTCGTGGAGCCATTTTCTTTTTCTCGATGAGGTTCACTCCGCTCCCTAGCGTAACCTGTGTCCTTTTTCGGCTTATTGCATATACGTCTTATGACCGATTAAATATTTATACAATTACCTGACCAGTACGCAAATTTCTCAATCCTCGCATATTCTTGGACCATCCGGACATATTTAGATCTATTAATGGAGCAGAAATCAGCGATTGTATTCAGGTAAGTTTGTTTTGATCTTGCACAAAACAAGGGTCTGCGTATCACCCAGCTGATTCTGCACAGCGAAGCGCGTCCTCACCGCTGTGCAGAGCTATGGATACACCACATTTTGCTGATTTGCGTACCCTACGCTACTGTTGGAATCTTCCAAGCTAACCATATGCCTTAGCCTTTCGGATCTGTTACGAGAGACGCCCACTACACCTAAATTCAAGACCTCTTTTCTAAACTCACCCTCCAGCTCATCTTCAGTGGGTCCAGAGAATGAACCAGATATACGATCAATCAAGTCCAATTCAACGACTTCCGATACAATTGTCAGGACCCGGCTGACGATTCCTCGAAATCTGAGTGAATACAGGTCACGGCTTATTGAACCCTTAAAGCTTCCAAAACGAAAGTACAGAAATCAGAAATTGCAACAACCAGGTAGCTCCCCAGCAGCTCCCCCTCAGGTAAAGCCATACGTTTATAGCAAAGCGCAGAGCGGAATGCGCTTTGATAAGTCCCTTCAGGGCGACAATTGCTGTTTTTGCGAGGAACCGCTGGAATATACAATGGCTGGCGAGGGTGTGGTGTCTCTCTCTTGCAGTCATGTGTCGCACTTCCAATGCTTGACCGACTTAATGGACATGGCATCTTTAAACCCAGATGACAATACGTCAGGCCTACCAGTCTGTCCCAACTGTGACCAGGTTGCAAAACCTTTGGATAGTTCTGCCTATCATGATATGGTGAAGTCAAAGCTGTTGAATGAACAGCCAACCACACCACCCATGCCTAGCTTTTCACAGCCAGCTTATTATTCGAGCCCCCAATCGCAACGTACTGCGACGACAACGACAACTGCAAGTACCGCTGTTACAAACATATCCTCTGCCAGTAGCAGTACTTATTCATCACTTCCTGAATCGCCAATTTCCTGCATGGATGAATGTAAAAAATGTGACAATTGCCACTCACCCAGCCTTCTATACACGTCCACTGCTACTGCTTTTACATCTTCCCCAACCACCTCGGCCCCTGAGGTGTCAATTATATCCGAAGTTGAAGAAATTTCCCCATCGTCTTCCAGAGAACAGTTTGCCAAATTTTTGATTTCAGTGTCTGTACCAAATGACATATTCAGCAAGAATCGCTTTAGATCTTCAGTGCAAGATACTGACATCAAAAACCGAGTGGCCAAGCGGTTAAAATACACGGTGCAAGATTGGCGACATTTGGACTTTAATCAGTTTGGCAAGCTTCGTCTTTGTGATGAGTTTTTGGTTTCGCGGAACCAGCAGTCGTGGCAAGACATGACGTGCTATTTATTTGAAAACATACTCCTTCTAGTACGGGAGTATGAGTCTAGTGGAGATCGCTCAGTGTATCTCAAGACGTCAGTTGATGTCAAGGCAGATTTAAAGGCGGTTTTTGTGTCCACTCAACTGCATGAGAAGATTCTCACCATCAAACAGGAATCTAATTGCCAAAGTCTTTATTTATATGCAAAAGACTCTAGTACTGTGGAAAAATGGTATGCATCCTTCGCTGATCGAAAGATTCAGTTCCCAATAAACGAAAAGTGTACCATCAATCCATGTTCCACTTCTCGTGACCTGTCGCCCACCACACGAACTTCGCTTAGCATGGGGGTGGTGACAAAGCCTCCAGTGGATGCCGTTGTTGCCATCCCTATTTGTGGCTTGCCTCAGGAAAACAAGTTTGATTGTGTTAGGGCAACGCTGACAAAGCTTCTTGGACAGATGGGTCCAATGGATCGCCTAGGGGTGGTAATTTATAGCAACGGACAGTCCTATGCGACGCCGTTGAAACGAGCAAACTGGTCAGAATGGCCGGAGACCATTCGACGTATTCGGGGAATTGGCCACGGGGAAAAGAATGACATTTGTGAAGCCCTAGCGTCTTCGCTCAAGGTGTTTGAATATCGGGAGGATGTGAATCCAGTGAGTGTGCTTTATCTACTAGGTGACTCTTCCAACGTTAAGCTGAGCCGTGAAACGTTTTCGTCACTTGTTGACGAGTTTGCATTTCAGCATATTACTGTGCACTCATTTGGTTGCACCGTAACTCACAAGCCTGACACTCTTGTCCGGATTTGTTCCAAATCCCGGGGAACATATTTCTATGTCCGCGAATGGAGTGAGCTAGGACCGTGTATGTTAGGTCGTTACAAGTGTGACAAGTCGTTCACTCACAGGGACGTTGAGATTCGACTGACGCCCAAAACTGAGGTGTCCATAACTAGTGTAACCGGGGCGGAAACGTCGATTTCAACTGACGTTCTTGAAGAATCCGATGGAACCACTCCGACCACTCCGTCTATAAAACGGTTCAATGTGGGTGACCTACGGAAAGTCGAGTTGGGGAATATGTGTTCGGGACAAACGAAAGAAGTTATAGTGCAGGTGGCGCTTCCACCGAAGCCAGTTTTGCTTCACCGCTCTCGAAGTGAGGTGGTTGATCTTTTTGACGTCAGTCTGAGCTATAAAGCGTTTAACGAGAACAAGGAAATGCCTGCTGAAAGCTGCGGAATGGGCACTGGTTCCATAACACTCAATCTCGACTCCACAATGGAGCCACCCATAACGCCGCTCGACATGCCGCCTCCTTCGCCAAGTACACCTGGGGCTCCTTCAAATGACTTTCCACCGTCGCCCATCTACGGCGATATTGTGTTTGCCAATGAAATGTTTGTCAACGCACCTCTGTTCCTGGCCGTCCAGAAGCACGACTTCCGTGTTATTAGTCGCCGCATCCAATTAGCAGCTGCCCGCAACATGGAGCTTGCGCTGAGCCACATTCAAGAGGGCAACGTCAACGACGCCCACCGGGTTTTGATGGACGCGCGATCTCTAATGAAAGGGCTTGTAGGAATGTGCTCAACAGATGAGCAGGATGATTATTTCTACATCCGCACCAGTCAGATGACGCAGATATTGGACAAGGATGTTTCTCGAATTGCCCAGGCGGCGTTGAAGCCCATTGCATTTGAAAACGACATTCGCAAATGGGTCATCCAGACCATCTGCGTGCTCAAGGACCAAATGGCCTTCACCACCCGATGCGATATAGAAGCTTTCTTTATTCAGCCGTATAGTGAGGTAAACGTGATTTAATAAACGTATTTTTTGTCAAACTGGTTAGTCAGACCGTGATTATTAGCCCTACATCATGCACTGCGCAAGTGGCTCTGTCAGTTGACTGTGGTCATACCACATTTGTTGGATTGTGGCATGGCTACTACTACTACTACTACTACTACTACTACTACTACTACTACTACAGTAGTTGGACGACCATGTGCTGCTGATAGTTTGTTTGATTAAATTGCTCTGTGAAGATGTAGGCTTATGGTTGGAAAAAGAACGTTTGAATGACATCGAAAAGGAAGTGTCTAGTCTTTGACCACGAGTCTGAAATAATTATCCGAAATGAGCCGAATGAACTGCTTACGTCATAGAACTGAAGCCTCATTGGCAGAAATATATAAAGGCCCTAATTTCCCTGTGTGTTTGCCACCAACAACAACTGTCAACAATGGATCCCTTTGAGAAACGCTGCCAACGCTGCCAGAGCGACGCCCACTTGACGTCTGACTGTCCTTTTGTGTTTTGATCTGTACGGAGGAGAAGGTTTATGTTATGTAAGAATGTATGGTTTGCTTGAAGTGGCTTCATCATATGTAGTGGGGTTTCTATACCAATGTCCATCTAAGTATCTGCGAGTGTAGTCTAATGAATGCTATTTAACCCCATGTCTTTGGCAGTTGTTCAATCTATTTTTATTAAGTATAGAATGCCTTCAGGCTGTAGATTGTCAAGGACAGAATACCTTCAGGCCGTATATTGTTAAGTTATAGTTACGTGTCCATGACGAACGAAAAAGACTACACTCTAACAATACATCACTGGGTAATCAAACCGCGCAGAGCTAAATCATAAACAACCTCCTCCACCTTCTTTGCGTCATATTTGATGCTGTCAGATCGGCGTCGCAGACTGTCGTTCTTCAGATTCAACGACAAGAAGGCGCTTTGCACCTGTTTGAGAAAACGATCAATTTCCACAGGCAGAGTGTATGGCTCGCTCGCACCCGCAGCATTGGCAGACGCAGTGCTGGTGACCGAGTTCACCGCCAGTCGTGACAGCTCGTTGACCAGCGAAATCAGCGCATGCAAGTAATCTTCATAGGTAAAGTCAAACCTCCCATTGGGGTCCTTCGAGTCCTCGAGCTTCATCTGCAATGCCTCACTCACGTCCTCAGGCGTGCTCAGCGTCTTGTGGTCCCTGACCCATCGGGCAAATAGTACATAGAAAATAGCATTCTGGGTCACGTGGGATTTGAGGAAATTATACTTATAAAAAGGGAATTGGGCCATGTATTGGTTCATTTGAGCGAGCGCATGTTTGAGCTGGCCCAATGGCCCGTCCAGCGCGAGCATTCGATCGCTGAGGGCCTCAAATTGGCTTATCTTTGTCGAATGGGCAGACACGACTAGCTGCGAGCAGCGTCTGTATGCGAACTCCACCTGCTGGACATGGTCCTTGATCTTGTTGAGCACTTCTGACCGGGACTCAATGTCTTCCTGAACCTGGTCGAAGATTGCGTTTATGGACGCCATTCCTACTTCCTCTGGAGCTTTTTTTCCACTGGGGCTTTGGTGTAGGTGTCGGCCCGACTGGTTCATTGATCCTCACCCACCACGGCGTTGGAATGAAAAACCGTGAGGATCCAGGGAAAATGAGAATTGGTTTAAAACGCTTGCGGTTGCAGTACCAATACAGCAAGAGTGGCTATTGCAATAGCATAGGAATTGCTTTATTGAAGCCATGTTTCTGATGCTTTCTATACTCTGGCGTCGGGCCTCCCGGTTGTGTAAAATATTGCAGGTGACGATACAAGGGCTACAGTACTGGAACAATTCTTCTAGAATACTCAGAGACTGCAGTGGATAGTCATTGATACTAATATATCTATACAAGCATTACTACTATCATTCTTCAAGCCCAAAAATCCCCGTTGTTACGATGTTGGTGCCAAACCCGACCGTTTCCGAGGCAACCAACCCTTCAAGATTCCAATGGTGTCTCTTTAGTAGATAAAAGTGTAGTCGTCATGTCATTACAGCCCTCGCCATCACTCGGATCGCTATCCGAGGTACTAACACGTTGGCAGTGGGAATTGGCTCTGGTTGAAGGCGGTAATTTGATGTGATTTTCGCGTTATTACGGATCAGAGCATATTATATTATTGGTATTAATATTATTACCACTGCTTCGAGAACCGTCATCAGCACTAATGCACCAATACCCGGCATCACTGTAATACTTTAGCTCTTCTACACTGCCAATTGCGATCCATCTATTCATATATATATATATATATATATATGAAGACTCGCGCTCCCCCGAGAACCTCCTTCGCCCCGCACGATAATCGTGCATATGCACAGCTTCCACCAGCCGCAAAACTACAGGGCAAAAACAAATACAATTAATGACGAACAGAGCACAGGAAATAGAATATTCCGACACGCCATATCCAGTTCCCCAGAAAGAGCTCGATTCAAAAGACGGAAGGGCAAGACAGGGGTGACACGGTTTGACGAAGTTTGCTGATCAGCGATGCGCGCTTACAAAACCTGAAATCTGATTGGACGGACCGGCGCGGTCGTTCTGGAACCCCCTCATAGACCCAGGGCAATCTTGTGGGGTGAGCAGGTATAAAAGGGCCCTTTGTCCCTCCTTTGTTTTGACTCCCGGTTTTTAGGTCTATTTATTGTCATGTCCATGTCAGTGAGAATGCTCGCTCGTCGTGCGGCGACGCCAATGCTTCGTCGCAGCACTATGATGGCCCCCGCCTACGCTGTTCGCTTGAACTCGTCTGCTGCTGGTGGAAAGGGCAGCTCTGAACAGAACGCCCCTCCTCCACCACCACCACAGGGCGGCAGCGGCGGTGGTAATGGGGCCTTGCTCCTCGTCGCATTGGCTGCTGCTGCCGGCGGTGGTTACTATTACTACAACAACAGCCGATCTTCTGCTGGCGGAAACGCCGTCAAGAGCGCGACCAACGCCACCAAGGAGGACTACCAAAAGGTGTACGACGCAATTGCCAAGAAGCTTGAGGACGAGGACGACTATGAGGATGGCTCATATGGTCCAATTCTCGTCCGTCTCGCCTGGCACTCGTCTGGTACGTACGACAAGAGCCAGAACAACGGTGGCTCCACTCTCGGTACCATGCGTTTTGACAAGGAGGCAAACTACCCAGCCAACCTCGGCTTGGACGTTGCCAAGAAGTTCCTTCAGCCAATTCACGACCAGTTCCCATGGATTTCTTACGGTGATCTCTACACTCTCGGCGGCGCCTGTGCCGTTCAGGAGTTGCAGGGACCTACCATCCGATGGAGACCAGGCCGTATCGACCAACCGGTCGATGCTACCATCCCAGATGGCCGTCTTCCAGACGGTGGACAAGGTGCTAAGCACGTTCGCGACGTCTTCTACAGAATGGGATTCAGTGATCAGGAAATTGTTGCTTTGATTGGTGCTCACGCACTCGGCCGCTGCCACACTGACAGATCCGGCTTCGATGGCCCATGGACTTTCTCCCCAACCGTCTTCACCAACGACTTCTACACCTTGCTTTTGAATGAAAAGTGGCACGTGCGCAAGTGGAACGGTCCAAAGCAGTACCAGGACGACAGCAGCAACTCGCTCATGATGTTGCCAGCCGACATGTCCATGGTCACCGACAAGGAATTTAAGAAGTATGTTGAGAAGTACGCAAAGGACTCGGACCTCTGGTTCAAGGACTTTGCCGCTGCATATGAGAAGCTCATCGAACTGGGTGTGAACTTCTCTGACAACCAGGAGCGTTGGACCTTCAAGTCGAGAAACGGCGCCCAGTAAAAATAGTCAATAATAAAGTTTTGTTGTCTTCAAAAAATGTTTTGCATACACATCTAGTCGTACATCAATAAATAGTTCATGTTTAGTCCACGTAGTGCCGACGCGAGCGCTTTGTGTTTCCGCAGCAGATTGTGAACAGCCACCACACAAACGCCCACACGCACAGACCAGAGGCAGCCCATGTAAGTCCAAGCATTGTCTTTCCAAGTTCGGCCGAAACCCCGTATTGGTTGACCTCCTGGTTAAAGTATTTTCGGTACACGGCGTGGGTGCCAGTGCCCAGACCCGACGCAACGATCATCAATGCAGTGTTAAGGAACGACACAATGGCCGTGCAGCATGACATGATGCGTGATCTGAAGGTGCAGAGGCCAATGACCAGCTGGATGATCAGTAGAGCAGCGGCGATTACGTAGAAAACCCACATGACCCTAGACGCAGTTCTGAACAAGCTTTCATACTTCTTGACATCCCCAGGAAGATGGATGTTGAGATCTTCTGTGTTAGTGTCGCGTCGCAGGATTCCAAACAGGTCAAACCAGTATGGAATCATGGGCGTCTCGCAATCGTGGTAGTGGCCGGCCTCGTCGCCACGACAGAAGCCCGAAATGCCCGTGGAGTAGAAATTGGACACCCCCAGACGATTGATAATGTTCTGAGCGGCCGAATCTAGAAAGTTGGACTCGGTGCCTGTTATAGCAGCGGTCGTTATGTTGCTGAAGTCTACCTTCATGTAGTAAACGCTGTGCAGCCCACTGGCCTGCTTGGTCGATCCAAGCATTATGATGATCGTGAGCACAAGAGCTGCCACGGTTCCCAGCAGTGGGAAGAGCAGGATAAAGAAGTTTCTTCCACAGGCCATCTCTAAAGGGGTGGGTGGTAACGGTTTGTCTCAAAGGAAACAAGGGCAAGTTGGCTGCCTTTATATTCCTTTGCTCTGGGTGGCTCTACGTCATGTGTTGCTAAAAATATGTAAAAAATGCCGATCCTCGCTAAGCCGCACCCTGCGCCAAATTACGCCTCTCGACTTTTCAGTCTTCCGTTTTTTTGAGAGGGTCCATTTTTTGTAATGATCGTTTGTGTATGTTCGGGCTTTGGTATATGAACATCTTATATGGTTCTTAATATGGAGGCGTTTGGACCGAGCAAAATGTCAAATGGATGACGGGTTGGGTTGAGCTGGGAAGTGCTCTCCTGGGTGGCTTTGCATCGGCAGTGTCTCCGAGGCCTGTTGTGGCGTCTGCACTGCTTCTGTAGAATGGCTGTGTTGAGTTAGTAGGTCAGGTTAGTGGAGGTCAAGTTAGTAGAGGCCAGGTTAGTTGAGACCAGTAGTGAGTGATGGTACATTTGTGTGGGTCATTTCTGTGTTCAGCTTGAGTATATGTCAATGGGTTAGTTGATATATACAATGGCTAATAATATGAGCTGTCCTCTCCTCCTCCCGTATCCACCAACTCATTGCGATTGATTATACAATTGCAGACATCAGGGCTATACGAACCCAATATTGACCATAGCCCCGACTGTACGCAAGTCAAAGAAGAAGAAAAAAAAAAAAAAAAAAGAGAAGGGACACTCTGTTAATTTACACAATTACAAAAACTTTTCAGCCTTCTTCTTGTACGCACGACCATCACGAAGCCATTGACGGTAGTCTTTGAGCGAGCCAATCTTCTCCCCATAGTAATCGGTCACCGGGTTGGAATAGCTCTGGCTTCGTGGATCAGGTCGGTTCTTCTTGATATGCTGCAAAAACTCGGTATTCTTCCTTGCAAAGCTGGCCGCCTGCTTTCTGATCAAAATCCGCTTAAACACAATGTCTCCCACTGACGGACCCACAAGGTAGCCCAAGCCACCACACAGAAACACTCCAAGCCCATACACCATCAACGGGTCAAAGCCCATGATCATCTCTGTCGGATCAATCTCCACGTTAGACACAAACCCCCAACCGACGAGAACACCGCCCACAGCAGTGAAGCACGACGAGATCACGTTGACTCGTCTTCGTCGCACTCGCAACGCAAGAAACTCATTCCAATTCAACTCCTTTTGTGCTGCGTTCAAACGAACCGCACTGCTCTGGAACATTCGACTCCCGCTTCGCAAAAACGTCTGTGTGGGTCGCAATCCAAGTCGAATCATTCTTGTATAGTAGTGGTAGGTATATCTTTCTTGTCATCTCTGGCCATCCCTAGTCTTTCTTTTTCTTCCCACCGGCGGGTCCTCCACCACCTCTGAATTCGAAATGGTCTCCCACCTTTGTAGTTGTTCCTCCACACTTGCGTGAATGCCTTTGTCCGCCTGGCTTGGTCCTTGATGACTGATGTGGGTTTACTCAACAGGTGGTATAATAAATTGATTCAATGCCAATGTGAATGCCTTTGTGTGATGTTGTTTATTTGCTAGGGGAAAGTCCGCCTGGTCAATACAAAATGGGGTTTAGTAGTGTACTGATTTATATTTAAGAGCTATATAGAGATGATAGAAGTTGGACAGAGGGACCATTATTGAGTCTTGACCTCACCGTCACGCTCTGCATAGTCCACAAAGGGTCTCGAAGAGAACATGGAGATTGAGTTTTTAGGAAGAGAGACCCTAGTTTCAGTTAACAATGAATCCGGATGCACAAACAATGACTTACGCAATCCCATTAATCAGCTCGTACTCCTGAGTGATTTTTCCTAAATGTCGTTAGAAACTCGTTATGGCTCCGACCCAATGACTACTCACCACCAGAAGAAGTGATCTCATCCTTGTATCTAAAAAGTGTTAATGGTGTCCCAAATGGAAAGAGAGTCCCACTTACGACTGGATTTCGTCTTCGGTGGCACCGTCTTTGAAGGCAATCTATATTCACTTCATTAGACTTCGGTTTCCATATCCCCTAAGTCCAATACATACAATGTAGGTTTCGGACATTCTGGGCTTTAATAACTGGTGATTGTATCTAGCAAATGTGCGACGTAAGAGAAGCAATGTTGTGTGCAGATGCAAGCGGACTTGTTATCGGCCACCGACGCAAGCCGACCCCTCAACGGAGATTGGGCTAGGTTTTCTTGCAAGACCAAAGGTATTTTATTATAGGGAATCAAAAGTGCTAAAAATACATGACATTAAAAATTATTAGCCTTAGGGGCCGCTTTGGCGCCGGGGATTTGGTCTTCGATAACCTGGACGTTGGAGTTTTGGTTATCATAGGATGCCTGGGCGATGGCGATCTGCCTGTCCTCGAGGTCGTAGACGACGTATGCTGATCTAAGGAAAGAGTCGCCGAGGAGGACAATGCCCTGGGTGGACTCGCTTGGGGCAATGGTCAAGACGTAAGGATAGGTTGAACCAGAAACCTCATACTTGGTGGCCTTAACGGCAAGCTCGCTGCCAGGAACGTTGACCTTGAGACCAGAAAAGTCGAATTCAACAGTCACGCTGTCAGGGATTGGCTTTTCGACAAAGTACATGTTGTACTGGAGGTCGTAGATGGCACCGAGCTTGGTGGCAATTTGGGCCACGATCTCACCAGGAATGTAGGTCAAACTGGTACCAGAGTCAAGGACTGCGGAGATTAGGTCAGATCCATCAACAGATACCTGAACCTGGAGGGAGTACTGCGAAGTAATGGGCACAGTGCAGAGGTCGCCCTTGTACTTACTGCTGTCGACACCACCGAAAAGAATGGACCCACATGAGGAGTCCAAGTCGTCAAGGAAAAGCGAATAAGCGTTCTTCTTGATAACACCTTGATCAACCAAGCTCTGAGGAATATTGGGGTATTGGCCGGATTGAGAGTTTCCGGTGGCTTCACCAGAGGTAAAGCCAATGCCGAGAATACCGTTGACCTCTGGACTGTTGTCGGTCACTTGGTCAACGTATGCAAATCTTTGGCCATCGAGCTCAAGGTCACCCAACTTCATGTTATCCTCAGCAAAATGGCCCTTGTTGGCTCCAGAAACATATTCAATTTCAAATCCGTCCGAGATGAACTTGAAGGTCGAGGACTCGCCGGGACTGTAGGTTTCGTTGACATCATTGAGTTTAACGCCGTCAGTGTAAACCCAGAGATCTGACGAACCAGTGTCGAGGACCACCTCCATGTACTGAGGAGGAGTGCCAATGCCAATGTCGGCCGTATACATGGACACAGTGTTTTCAAGCTTGACATATTCCTCGTCACGCTTGAGCAAGTTCGTTGCCGTCGAACGCTTTCTATGAACTGGAATGCTCACATAGCCAGTCTGGTCACGCGAATGAACAGGAACGCTCAAATAGTTGTTGGCCTCCCGCTTTCCATGAACAGCCACGTTCAGGAAGCCCTTATTATCAGGGCTTGGTGCTGCCGCGGTGAGAGTGAGGGCTATGGAATATAGAAGGGTCGTTGACAACTTCATTGTTGCTCTGCAAGACAAGAAGTCTATCTTCTCGGTTTATATACGACGAGCCCCCCCCTTAGAATACCAAGAAACCATGCGCATTAACCATGCAGGAGTGGGTCAGAAAAAAACAAAAAAACAAAAAAACAATAACTCTTAGCTCCGGCATATGCAATTCACCCCCTTGTAAAAAAGTGCATTCCATCAGGCTTTGTTTCGTCAAGCATGGACCACAAGCGCTGAGGACCCAACTCTTTAACGAAGAGCAAGATCCAAGTTTGCATCAGCTTTTTGTCCTTTTCTTTTGCTTTTCATGATCTATGAGTAAACCCCTTAAACCTCCGGGCCGCCTCGGATATGCATCACTGTCTGAGATACGCACATCTTCCCCCTTTTGGTGCAGGTACACTTCCTAGACAGGGAACCATTTCGTCATAATAGGAAGGTCCGTGCAGATGCCGCCGTTAACGAGCATGACAGTCCAAAGATAGCAAGAGCTGGAGCTGCCGAAGTTTTGTGCTGTATTTTGGTTCACCGGTATTTGTCGATCCTCACCATATGTAACCGTAAAGCACTTCAAATATGAGGACTGCGACAAATGCTATTTCCGGCGAAGTGGGCCTGTACGTGCATTTTAGCGACGCTGACCACTCTGTCGGGCTTATTATTGACCTGACCCACGAGTCACGCAAAAAGCATATGGATCCACTTTGCACTGAAATTTTCGTGCCACTGAACAGAGGTTCTCGTATTCAAGCGGTCGCTGTGTGTGAGGGCTTAGTTGACGATTTCCCCACCGAGAGCTAGGGCTAGCGTCTCTAACTGTTGACCGTACTTAACTGGCTACGTCTGAATAGACCGAGCCCCTAATATTTCCGTCATATAATCAGCCAATCCACTTCAAAATACGTGCATGCTAAGCAGCAGAGGGATCCGTCGGCGGCCCGTTCTGCTGTGCATGGATGCACCTGGCCGCACGAACCGCAACAATGGCCAAAGCACCCACTGGCCAAGTACTCGCTTGTTTAGGCCATGAGTTGAAGCTGATCGAGTCGTCTGCCCACCTTATGTAGCCCGATGGCTTATAGCCGCGTGTTGAAAATATGATCGACGATAATCACACGGACTAGCAGATGGGTAATGTGGGGAGGAAAGAAACTGTTGAGGTGGTTGGCTCGACTGAACGGAAGCGAGAGAGTCGTTCAGTATCAGCTGTGCTTTCCCGCGCCTTTGATAATAGTAGGCCTGGTTATGTTACTGAGTGTGGAGCAAATTTGTGGTTGGATGCGCACGGCTTATCTACCGGATGGGTAAGCGGGGTCTAAGGCACCAGGAACAAAGGTTCTGTGGGTTTTAATTTGAGTCTAACCGGGCTTGGCTTGTTGGATGAAGGATCCCGCCTCTTCATTGTGTTTCTGTCTATTGGTTCAACAGACTCCGCTTGTCGTCCGTTTCTCCGCATAAAACTGTTGGCAGGAAGAAAAGAAGAAATAGACCTTGCTTATTAGTGTGGCATCTCCGCCGATCGCAACAATGCATTCATCCTCTAAGGTTAAACAATGACTGTGTTCAGCTGAGGATATCGTCTGTGCATTGTTATAGAGACGGCTAATATTCTGTAAAATGTTAGCCAAACCACAACCTTTCTAGTCTACCTCCCGACAGCTTCGTATTATTAACTAGTGGATAAAATATTAAATCCGTTTTTGGCATAATAATTGCATATAAGCGGCTGTTCCACAGAACCTGGCGCTGTTCCAATTCTCCAAAATACTAGCTCTGGATGAAACCTGCTCTATCATGAGAGCCATTACCGTTTGCACTCGAAAAAGACCCTTGTTTCAGACTGTGGGAGGAAGCAACCTACGAGACTAACATGTTTCATTGTGGCGGCAAATGACGTTGGTTGTTCCAAAACCGAATAAACGCATCAGAATAATTACTATTCTTTGAGAAAGGAAAGTGCCTGGATAATCTCGTACAGCCGCGGGGATTATAAAAGAGCCAGGCAGTCCTTCAGAAAACGAGCATCGAGAAGAGAAATGAAAGTACTGAGAATGTTCGTTGGTTTTATGCTGTGTAGTCTGGCAGTTGCAGCAAACGACTGTGACGCCAGCAAGCTTGATGAGTCGCAATTCAAGATGACCCTTCATGGTGTCAAACACCATGACAGCTTTGTAAAGAAGATGGAAAAGTACAAAGTGACATTGACTAGCGTCCTTGAGGACGGTAACCACCAAATGAAGGAACCCAGCAGCTGGCCCTATGCTAACAAACCCAAGCAGGCATTGCAATGGGAGGAGACCAGCGACTTTGATGACATGAACACACTAAAGTGGGTTCCGCAGGGCATTTCCTCTACTGCAGACGCCTATGAGAAAGGGCATTGGAACGGCAAGAAGGCATGGGTCGTCAGTTGGCACAACAAAGACAATTCCATGGTTAGGGTAACTTTTGTTGACATGAACACACATAAGTACAGACATGCTTTGTTAGTCCTCCCTACCGCAGCTGATGATTTCACTGGTTTCAAAAAGTTCCATGCTGGTGGCATTGTGTGGTATGGGGACACCTTATGGGTTCCAGATACTGAAGTCGGTGTACGCATCTTTGACCTTGGCAACGTATTCAAGGTTGCAATTGGTGACAAGGTCGGCAAGGACGGGGATAAGTGGACAGCAGGCGGGTACAAATACATTATCCCTCAAAAGGGGTACTATCGAAACAGCGTCTCGGGTTTCCGCCATTCGTTCGCTGCTCTTGACAGAACCGACTCTCCAGACACCATTCTCTTTGGCGAGTACCAACCAAAGAAGAACGTTGATAAAGGCATTCCGACTCGCATTGCCAAATGGCAATTGGACTTCCACAAGAGGGCCCTGAAGAAAAGCACTGCTGTTTCCGCCTACTGCATGGGAATAGAACGTATGCAGGGCGCTATGTCAGTCAACCACAAGTACTACATCTCAAGCTCAAATGTCAATGCTCAGAGCAACTTGTACACATGGGAACCAGGCCAAAACCCTGATAAGCACATCCATTATTTCCCACCTCATTCTGAAGACGTCAGTTATAACAAGCACGGCAACGTCTTTTACGTCGTTACTGAGGGCAAGGTGGGGGTCGGGGGCGAGCGCTTCATTGTCACTTATGACCTTTAGTTTCGTATAAAGCTGATATAATAAGGAATGGTAGTTCTCTTTTTATCCTTCTCCCCCTGAGGGGGGTCTAGGGACCCCCTAATGTTCGTCATCACGTGACCGGAATTTTTGAAGCGGGAGTAATTTTTTCCTTCGGCTTGGTTGAGTAACTTGAGGCCACAAAAATAAATAAATAAAAAGTATGGCACCATCTATGAGAAGAAAGGCAACTCGAGTTAGGCGAGAAAAGGACGTGAGCGAGCTGGCAAATATGCCAGCTCCACCGCCACATTTGCAGAGTCGAGAAAGCAAGAGAGAGAAGCGGGAAATCAAGAGTCGTTCATTTAAATCAAAACTCGAAAACGACAATAATAAGATCAGCAAGTCTTCGTTAAGGCGACAAAAGAGAAAGGCCAAGGCGAACCTTCATGGAGGCGGACTAGGAGATCTGTTGAGTACATTACCCGAAGTTGCAGAGGAAATGAAAAAAACCACTACGCCGTTCATTGCCAAATCCGCAAAGCCAGTGAACCCGAAAACAAGCTCGCGGTCGAATGAAAAGGTTGTGCGAAATGAAATTGACCGGTTCAACAAGGTAGTGACTGACAAATCGTTTCAGGCGAAGCCTTTTGACAAGCTCAAGGAGTTTATCACCCAGAACATGGAGAAAAAGAAGGAATTTGTCGAGATGGACAACAAGCGGGACAAGATGCAAATGTGACCGCTTTTTCGATCTCTCCGCTCATGCATCAGTCCTGTCCTAATTACTCTGCATACGACAACAGACGCTCTCTCAACATGTACCTTCTCATGCATTTAATATACCGTGGCCAATTCTTTCTGATCTCCACCATTAGGGCGATCCTTCAATACAACAGTTGGCAATCACTATTCGTTGATTGCCAGAAGAGCTTTAATATATAGACGAGATTGAGCTTTCACTAAGCACATTTACTATGATATGGCGCACACGTTAATAATCTCCCGGAATGAACCGGCCCGACGAAGCCGCCGTAGCCTAAGATCGTCTCAAAGCCAGCCAGTGGCATCGCCAGCGTGTCGATGATTGTCTTAGACTTGGATTGTTCGGATCCGCTCTTGTTTCAGGGCTGGTTTTTATCCTGCATTTTTGCCTCCCGGTGTTCAAATCGTTCGTTTCTGACCAAAATGGGCTAGGGTTCAATTCCATTCGATAATCGGCAAGCCGAGGAGGACGTACCCAACAAAATTACCATTGGGGCAAAGGCCCCACATAATTTGCTAGACAAAGGCAGATGAGCATCTCGTGACCTTGAGAGAAAGAGGGACGAAAAGACATAAGCGCAGAAAACATTGTTATTAGTAAGGGAGGTTGCTACTGATAGATCGACGGGGTAGATTAGCCTTATATGGAAAGGATCGACGGTGGTTTTTTGGAATAGTTGAGTTGTATTAAGCAAAGGGTGTTTGTCTATAGATCTATAACAGAGGAAGAATTGGATATTTTTTTTGTTTGCAATAAATAAATTAATCTTCAAGGTAAGCTGGAAGATCGTCGATGCTAAGACCTTCAAATGCAATCTTGTAAGTGGCAGTAAAGAGAGGGAACTCATCGGCCATGTTCTTCTCGGTGAGAAGCTCATTGACTTCCCTGGCGGTGCAAATGCCCTGAGCGGATTGACCATTGAGAAGCTCCTTCTCGATCTGCTCAATTGGCTTGCCAGTTCGGGCCATCTCCATACCAACTCTGTGGTTTCTGCCACCAGCGCACGATGTGATGAGATCGGCCACACCTGCAGACTCGGCGGTGAAGGTGGTCGCCTTAGCGTTAGGGAAGAAGGTCTTGCTGAACTTGATCATTTCGAGCAGACCTCTTCTCATGATGGCGGCCTTGGCATTGTCGCCCCAGCCACGGCCCTCAACGAAGCCGGCGGTTAAAGCCACAACGTTCTTGAGGGCACCGCCAATGGAAACACCGGCAGCGTCTGGAGAGATTCTGACGTGGAAGTATTGGCGCTGGAACAAAGTCTTGAGAATGCTCTCATCAATGTCACCCTCATAGTAGTCGTCTGGACGAGGATAGGCAATCGTAGTCTCGCAGTACTTCTCCTGAGCAACCTCTGGAGCAAGGTTGGCACCAGACAAGACACCACAATGCATGCCAAGCTGTTGCTCAATATAGTCGGAAAGAAGCAGTACACCCTCCTTAGACACTTCGAGACCCTTTAGACAGGAGATTGCTCTGACGCCCTTGAAGTCAATTCCTTGAAGCTGCTTGCAAATGTTGCGCAAGAACTGATGAGGAATGTTGAACACAACCAGGTCGGCGCCCTTAACAGTGTTCTTAATATCTGGGTCAGCAACCAGATTTGAGGGAAGCTTGATATCTGGCAGGTACTTGACGTTCTCATGCTTGGAGTTGATGATGTCGGTGAGGTTTTGGCCATCAATCTGCTCTTGATAGACCCACATTCGTACCTCTGGCTGGAAAAGCTCTGGCTTCTCAGCAGCATTCTCAGCTACAATCTTGGCCACCGTAGTGCCCCAATTGCCAGAACCGATAACGCAAACTCTGAACTTTTTAGCAGATCCAGTCTGCGCAAGACCAAAGTTGCTCATTCTGTTGGAAACTTGAGAGGCGTAGGAAGTAGAAGTCATGGTTAAGGTCCTCTTTTGAATTGGACAAAAATTGAGTGCAATCTGACGCCTATTTATACTTGTACGGCTTCTGATGTTCTGGGCTATTCTTCTGTTGGGAAAAGAAATTCGTGCGAACACATGTCTCGGACCACGAGTTACCATGAGATCATCGTACTTTACAGCATGGGAGGGAGAAAAAATTTTCATTACTCTTTTCGGCAGTGCGGCTCCGCTAGTTGTGCCGAGGTTTTTTTTTTTTTTTTTTTTTTTTTGGGAGGAGGACCCCGTTTTATATTCCCGCTGCACACGGCGGGGCCCGACCGTTGCCAATAAGAGGGGCTTGCCTTGCCAAAAGTGCTTACTTCCCTCCCACGAAAGGGTAGTTGCTAACTGACAATTATAACGTAGAAAATACGTATATGCTTAAAACTTTTCTCTAATACGTCACTATACTTGACATCCAATTTTCTTTTTTATTATGCCGCGCTAGTCGCCTGGACTACAGTGTTCCGACTGCCTCTCGTACCTTCCCGATTTATGTATTATGTGTCGGATTATCTTCAAAACAAGCTCAGGAGCTTACAGCTCATGACGTAACAATTTTTCCGTTCCGAAACAGTAGGGTCAATTCTTGCCCAACACGGCACACAACTGCGCATGAAACGGTGCTAATAGTTTTCGTGTTTCGCTCACCTCGGGCTTCTGAGTCGCGTGGAATTTAGCCTGTGATTGGGCTTTTGCCAGCAGTTTCTTCCGACGGATTCGCTCGTCTTCCACCAGATTGCCAGTTCCGACAATGTTTTCGCCGCCGTTGTCGTTGGCCTCGTCGTCTTGAATGTCACGGATGTCATCCAGATCTTCTTCGGTCAGACCAAAGTCCTGGCCCTGGATTTTGGATACTCCGGGCATTGCGTCATGCCATGCGCCGTCTGATGGCGCTTGGTTGGTTTCCGTGTTCGCCGCGGAGGACCCTGCAATATTATCGCGGAATGATCTGCGATCCTGCATGTATTTGATAATTTGATCCATTTCTTTCAGCACCAGCTGTTCGTCAATGTCTGGATGCTTTTGAGCTTCGGCGAAAACCGCTTCCATATCCAAAAGCCTTCCGTTGCCTTCGCGAAGGAACTCAATGATGCCTCCGACCCATTCGGTGAATGCGTTGAAGAGCCCGTCATCGTGCTTGTACACGTTATGCACAAACTTGAATGTGCTCTCTTGATGGCGCTCGCATAGCATGATGAATGCTTCAACCAATTGGTTCGGGTCAGACGATGCCGCAGTTAATTCGGCCCTGTCAACTACCTTGATAAGATCGTCCATGAATCGTTCAAAATCAGCCACAGATTCGTGGATGTTTGCCGACTTGAATACCTTGATCAGCGGTGTGTAGAAGATTGTGATTAGCTCTCGGATCATATCCAAGGTTATGCCATCTGACCAAAATGCTTGCATCATATCCTTATCTCGTTTCCTCACAACAAGCTTTAAATACTCCTTTAATTGTGCAAATGAGTCTACTTTCCCCATATCCCTTTGTTCAATATGCTGCTGGCCATATTCAACTGCCTTATACCACAGATGGTACATGTCTTGCACCCGATTGGCCATTTCTGGAGTAATATCAACCACCTCCTTCATCAAGTCCGGAGAATCAAAGATCACACACACCATTTCTTTGTTCATGGCCCGCTGTTTCATTTGCTGACGAGTGCTGGCACTGACTCGGCCATATGCATCCACCACTGCCATCAGCTCAGGGTCTATCATTTTCCCGCGCAGCTCGTTAATAAGCTTTTCCTGGGCTTTTGCATCGTCTCCCAAGATGACCCAGAAAATGTTTTGCAACAAACTGCGCCGGCCGAATGGTTGTGCCAGGAACAAGTCTAAAATTCCCTTCATCATGGCCATTGGGTTGGAGTAGCGTAGAATTCCCCGTAGCATAGAATATGGCATCATTTTATGAATTCTGCGGATTTGTGAGTAAAACTCTGGCGAACTGTCTTCGGCCATAAACATGTGATACAAAGTAGCAGCGAATTCAATAACACACCATTCGGCAAACTTTTGGTATTTCGGAGAAAGCTCTTTAATACTCTCACGTTCACGGATTTCTCTAAACAAGTTCACCAGCCCGTCTTTCTTTAACATGTCCTCTTTGAATTCCGCCATGTACCCTTCAAGAAGCTGAGCCCGCTCAGTAGCAATTTCGAAAAACTTGATCTGGTTTTCGATTCGTATTAAATCCATCTTGCGTCGTAGCTGTATGTCATGGCGTTCCTCCTTTGAGAGGGTTTTCAGTTTATCCCGGAACAAAAACTCCAAAAATGTCTGTGATCGGGCAATCTGAGGAATGGAAACCAACTCCCTCAAATATCCTCTGAGTGTGGTACGCTGCTTTTCACGAACAAGCTTAAAGGACTCAGCTTCCGAGTTCATCTCCTCAGCTTGGCGGCGACGCATGAATTGTGACAACTTGGCCGTCTTTTTACTTCTAGTGCCTTCACTAGTACTATGCGCACTAGCGCTATCATCGAAATCACTGTCATCGGGCTCCTCTATATCCGAGCTGTCGCCACCCCACGAAAGTAGTCCACCGGCCGATGTGGACGATTTGTTTTTTGATGGCAAACGTGGCAATGGCTTTCCGGGAAACTCTTTTCTCAATTTCTTATCAAGATTGCTAAAACTGCTGTATTTCCGGGCCACATGCACCACCGGAGCCTCGGGCTGTTCGGACAAAACCTTGATAATGTATTCCGTCTGGTCTTCATACAAGAACCCTCTTCTAACATGGACCTGTCGAACCCCTGCAACATTAATATCATAACCATTGATAAAGTTATTACCTTCTAGAGACTCGGAGACAATTTTCCGATGGTCAAGCTTTTGCACCGCATTATCAGAAATTCTTTGGACTTTGGCAGACTTTTCATCTCGAACAGTTTGGATTCCTGCCGCCGTATATAGAAAGATCAACTTCTTCAGCTTGAGGGCAATGCGATATCGTTTTGTATCCTCAGTACGATCCGCCGATGTGGAGATATCCTTATCTGCGAAATCCTCCAAAAATCGTTGCACACGCTTCTGCCAGAAATGGCGTTCATCAACGTCTAACACAAATGGAAACGTCTGAACACATCGTTCAAACATGTAGTGCAGAATAGGGTATTCAGTCCCATCTGCCATTTCCCCGCTCTCCATATTCTGGGCAAACGGTGGTCCAAACCGTCCAACGTCTTTGAAATCGTTCAGTTTTGCCACTTCATCTTCAATCTGGAGCCGCAATAGCTCTCGCTTCAAATAATGTTCCTGGATCAGGCTTAATCCTCCCTCCTCAGACATTATTCTTTATTCATGTACGTTGCTTCAATGTGCACGCACCGACGTTGTTATATGGTCCTTTATCCTGCGCGCGGTCGCGAAAGCCGCATCAGCCTCGTCACTGCCCCCTAATTACTATATTTATCGCCTGCCCACGTCATATCGGCGGCTTCTAGAAAATATTGGATTTGGTTCCCCTGGCGGTTTTCGCTCGTGGAATAACTGCTTGCCCGGAAGCAAAAGAAAGTCGGGCATAGTAATATATAAACTAAAAGCTCTGAACGCAATTTCGAGCTGGATATTCTGTACAAGTATCGTAATTCCAAAACTACAAACTCATGGAGCTGCAAGGAGATTATTCCCTTTCTTGTCCTCGACCTTTAGAAAGAGATGTGGAGGAAGAAAACCTTCAGAGTTGCCTGAGGTGAGAATAACTCCATTATCAGAAATATAGAACTTGATGCCTTCGTCTAACGCTTTCGGGATATCAATGTAGATAAATACGTCCGCTGACTTGCGCATGCCACTAATAACGCCGTTTTCTCCAAATTTGCCAGATGCTAGGTGTATATGGTTTCGTCGCATGACTGAGAGTCCCTTGGTTTTTATCTGATTCCAAGGCTCCGGATATGTTCCATGGATGACTGTTGCCGGAAAATCTTCGATTGTTTTCAGTTCTGTCATCTGTAGATCAACATTTTTCAGTGAATGGCCCTGCGTGGCCCTAATGTACCATTCGGGTTGCTCCTCCGTTCCCTTATTAAGTAGTGCAAACCTAGCAGTGTGTTAGCTGGAATCTTGCAACTGGGTAGTTTGCAATTAGTACCTTTTCTTGGAATTTTCTTCCACCACTCGTTTAATGTCTTCGAATGTAATTCCCTGAAACCTTGGAGTTTTGAGCTATGTCCGTTAGCATGCTTTCTAAGTCGCATTATTCAAGTACCTTGCGGGGTCCGACGTCGACTCAGCCTTCAATTGGAAGTCTACCCCAGGCGGCATCTGACATAGCCTATATCCTCTCTCGAAGATTGCAATCCATGTCGACAAAAAGAAAAACAAACAAGAAGAATTAGTTCTTACAAGATCGCTGACAGACGCATAACCATCGGACGACAGAGAAATCTTTTCCTTTTCTGCTCCATGTCGTAGTACATAGGATAATGATTTACTCAGCTTGACATCAGGAGAATCTGTAGGTCTCCCAGCGCCCTTCCGCGATGGCATTTTGGTAACTCGTTGTAGTGGTGTTGTATGTAGTCCCCGGCAATTGAAAATATATTGGTACCACAAAATGTAGCATCGTGAACGACTCGTCAACCACACCAACTGTTGCACCCACATACAAACACTGACATTGACTACAAGTATTCCAATATGTTAATCTCTTTCCTTAGTAATGGACGGTGGCAAAAATTCTTATTTCCACGCGGGTACAATTGAGACCGCTGTGCGTACATGTGAGAACCGTTTGTTCCCAAATCCTAACGAAAATGAAATTGACACAACAAAAAGACTAAGCAGTCAAATTATCGGGGCTTAAAAATCGTTGTTAGTCGACGGAACGGAAACACGCAAAAACAAAAAATATATATTTATTAGTCCCGGGCGCGTTGAATATATCAAAAGCTGGTTGTTTTAGTTACAGCACGAAACTCGCCATATGATTAGTAGTCAGCAGCAGCAGCAGCATTCCCCTCAGGTAGGGGGTTCTCCGTCCACGAACGCGGATAATGGTGATGCGTCGTCGAAGATCTTTCTGCCGACAACTAAAGACCAGGCTCGACTGTTGATTATGGTAAGTCCAAAAAAAAAAAAAATAAATAAATAAAAGCAATCCAAAATACAGAGATGAGTGCTAACAGAATTTAGCGATGGAACGCATTAAAGAATCAGGGTGTACAGGAAGAAGAGCATGAAGAGTTCAAGGAACTCTGTCGCGTTCTTCGACGGCTAACTAACATTCAAAATCAATATCATCAAAATCGCGAAAAGCTGGACGACAGTCGATCAAAGCGAAAGAAGCAAAGCAAGTCACGAGTTGATCTTTTGAGAGCGCAGGTCCAATCTTTCAAACTACTTTCGAGAAACCTTGATATTCCAAGTGCTTTACAAACAACCTTGTTGGAATCGCTCGAGGGTCCTGAGGAAAGCAACGGGGATCAAAAAATGAACGGTGCAATGGATTCTTTTGATGAGCCAAGAATTTTAAACAAGGATGACTTCAAACAGCGTGAGAATGAGTCGCTGCCGATGAGCAAAATCGATGGATTGAAGAACTCGGCAGTAGGCGGTGTTTCTGAAACTATTGTACGAAATCGGTTAACCCAGCGAATTGTGGAATTAGAGAATTTACCTGCCAATATTGGTACTTTTGACGCACGATCTGTGGATATTCAACCGGCCGATGAGATCTCTAAGAAGGAGGACAGTTTGAAGGTGAAAGCGATCATTGAACTGAAGGCACTGAGATTGCTTACTAAACAGAAATCTCTGCGACAGCACATTGTCTATAATCTTGCCGCCAAGTCTGAGCCTCTTGCAGAGAGTATGGCGACGCGCTCATTGTACAGAAGGTACAAGGTACAGACCACAAGGGAGTTGAGACTCACCGAACAGTTGGAATTGCAGCAGCGGGTGGAAAGAGAACGGAAAGAACGAATCAAGTTGTTGCAGCATGTTCAAGGCGTATGTGGCCATGCCAACGATGTGTACAATGATTATCGAATTAAGTCTAACAAGTATGCAATTCTCGGTAAGAGTGTTTTATCTGCACATTCTCAAATTGAAAAGGATGAATCTAGACGGGCTGAAAGAACTGCGAAACAGCGTTTGGCTGCCCTTCGTGCTAACGATGAGGATGCCTACCTTAAGCTGCTTGACCAGACAAAAGATACGAGAATCACCCACCTTCTCAAACAGACCAATTCGTTTTTGGCGTCGCTCTCACAGGCAGTTCGTGTACAGCAACAAGACAGTGGACATGCCTCTGTGCCTGCTGAAGGTGAGGATGAGGAAGATGTTGAGAAGATGGATTACTACAATGTGGCGCATAGAATCAAGGAAGAAGTGACTAAACAGCCATCTATCCTTGTTGGAGGTCAGCTTAAGGAGTACCAGATTCGTGGTCTTCAATGGATGGTGTCCCTGTACAATAACAATCTAAATGGCATCCTGGCTGATGAGATGGGTCTCGGTAAGACTATTCAATCCATTTCTCTAATCACCTACCTCATTGAGTTCAAAAAACAACCGGGTCCGTATCTCGTTATCGTTCCCTTGTCCACACTCACCAATTGGAATATGGAGTTTGAGAAATGGGCGCCCAGCATTAAAAAGGTTGTGTACAAGGGACCTCCCAACGCCAGAAAGGGCCAACAAGGAGTCATTCGTAGCGGTGACTTCCAAGTGGTACTGACGACTTATGAGTATATTATTAAAGATCGACCAGTTTTGAGCAAACTTAAGTGGACTTATATGATTATTGATGAGGGTCATCGTATGAAGAATACAAATTCTAAGCTCAGTGCCACACTGACACATTACTATTATTCTCGTCACAGACTCATTTTAACAGGTACTCCATTGCAAAACAACTTGCCAGAACTGTGGGCCCTGCTGAACTTCGTTCTTCCTAAGATTTTCAACTCTGTCAAGACATTTGACGAATGGTTCAATACGCCATTCGCCAATACCGGAGGACAAGATAAGATGGAGCTCACAGAAGAAGAGACGTTGTTGATTATCCGACGTCTGCATAAGGTACTTCGGCCGTTCTTGTTGCGACGTCTAAAGAAAGACGTCGAAAAGGACTTGCCCGATAAGATCGAAAAGGTAATCAAATGCAAAATGTCTGGCCTTCAAATCAAATTATATGATCAGATGTTGAAGCATAATGTCATGTTCGTTGGTGATCAAGGCGAGGGACAAAAAACTGGAATCAAAGGTCTTAACAACAAGATCATGCAGTTGAGAAAAATCTGCAACCATCCTTATGTTTTTGAAGAAGTTGAGAATATGATTAATCCTTCGAAGGGCAATAATGATAATCTGTGGAGAGTTGCGGGCAAGTTTGAATTGCTCGATCGTATCCTTCCTAAATTCAAAGCTACAGGTCATCGTGTGTTGATTTTCTTTCAAATGACTCAAGTGATGGACATTATGGAAGATTTCTTGCGATGGAGAGGAATGCAATATCTTCGTTTGGATGGTGCCACCAAGGCCGACGAGCGATCGAACTTGCTCACACTCTTCAATGCTGAAGATTCTCCATATTTCTGTTTCCTTCTGAGTACACGTGCCGGTGGTCTGGGATTGAATTTGCAGACTGCAGATACTGTAATCATCTATGATACTGATTGGAACCCACATCAGGATTTGCAGGCGCAGGATAGAGCTCATCGTATTGGGCAAACTAAGGAGGTGAGAATTTTGAGATTGATCACTGAGCAATCTGTCGAAGAGGTTATTTTGGATCGGGCTCACGCCAAGCTTGAGATTGACGGCAAGGTCATTCAGGCTGGTAAGTTTGATAACAAATCTACGGCCGAGGAACAGGAGCAGTTCTTGAGAAAGCTTTTGGAGAACGAAGAAAACAAGCGCAGTCAGAAAGATGAGGATGAGGATATGGATGACGAAGAGTTGAATGAAATTTTGGCGCGTAATGAAGAAGAAGAAGAAATATTCCGAAAGCTAGATATTGAGAGAAATGCCGCTGGTGACTATGGCAAGAACAGGGATCTAGATCGATTGATGAGTGTTGACGAACTTCCCAAGCAGTATCAAACTGATATCAAGGAGCATTTGGAGCCAAAGATTACTGAAACTTTGGGCAGGGGTGCTCGAGAGAGAAAGGTCATTTATTATGACGATGGTCTTACAGAGGAGCAGTGGCTCGACGCAGTTGACAAGGATGCTGAGACTCTTGAGGAAGCAATTCAAAAGAAACGGGAACGTCAGCAAAAGAGGCTTCAACGGCAACAGGAAAGGCTTGCTATCGGTAATAACACTGACGGTGAAGCTATTGAAGATGGCAGTATTGAAGATAGTGTCACTACTCCGGTGAACGGGAAGCGTAAAAGACCTCGTAGTTCACGATTTACTGTCAAGGACGAAGAGTTTGGTGAGGATAGTCAAAACGGTGCTGCAGACGATGGTGCTGATGATGCTCGACCGGCGAAGCGCAAGGCTAAGGGCCGGACCTCCAAAGCTTCTGTTCCTGACACATTATCTTCTGAGGAGCGAGAGAAGCTAACAAGAGAAGGCAACGGACTATTGGAAGCATTAAAGTCTAATCGAACTGAAGACGGCCGCAATCGAAGTGAACTCTTTGCTACTCTTCCAAGCAAAAAGCTATATCCCGATTATTACGTGCTGATCAAAAATCCAATTGCCCTTGATAAAATCCAAACCAAGCTTGATGACTCCATTTACACCTCATTGGAAGAAGTCAAGGAAGACTTTGAAACCATGTTCAATAATGCGAAAACTTACAACGAGCCAGGTTCATTGGTATACGGTGACTCCGAGGCGCTTGAAGAAGTCATTGAAGAAAAGTTGAAAGAATATCAACAGCCTGTGGACCAGGAGCAAACGAATGATAATAGCAGCAGAAGAAAGAGCTCTAGACGGAACTCTCGTCCTTCCATCAAACTAAAAATTAACAACGATTAAGTACATTAATTGGAGTAATATTTATATGATTCTAATTTATTTCCACATTCATCGTGTGTTGTCGACTTTTCCTCGAGAAAAGCACGCTTCATAATTTCCTGTCAGTATCCTAGGTTATTGCAATTCCCCGGTCTTAGTCCATAGAAAACTATCCCATGCTCAGGCATAAAAAAAAAAAAAAAAAAAAAAAAAAAAAGGAGAATCGTTTTCAACTGTCCAAGTTCATAGGGAGACAAGCATCGGGAAGTAAATACAAATACCCATTTTGAAGGCTATAGCCGACGGGAAGTGCACATCTCGGGCATTTGAAGAGCCACCACAGTTCTTTGAGGCTATAATTAAGGTTAGATAGCCAAAACAGTATAAGAAAACTACACGTACTCTTGCATTTGAATTGGATCTTGGGAGTAATCTACGTTGAGAGTGTACAGGCAATCAGCTGATATGACACGACTTTTATCCACAGAACTTCTCTGTGGCAGGGAGTCAATTGGTGGATGAATGGCCAGTATAAATTGGCCGCATCTACAGCTGTAGGTTTTGGATGGCATAGCGTTTTGTTTGGAGAAAAGAAAAGAAAATAAAAAAAGGGGGTTCCCCGATATGTGTAATGTCCCAAGGAGTTGAGAACACGATAGACACCACAGCATGCCGTCTATAAGCCTGAGACGGAAGAAGGCCACCAGTGGGGATAATGGAGGCGGCGGAGGCGACGATAGTGTAGATGAGGAAGCAGGGTCTGGAGAAGTTGCTAATACACCGGAAAATGGCCCCAGCCGGACACGGAGTGGGAGTTCTTTGAACCAGAACCGTCTAGCGTCAGTGTTTAGCAGAACAGCCGGCGAAAACGTCAGTGCACGTCGTAGTCAAGTCCTTCGCCAAACAAGTTCTTCGTCTCATTTGGCTGTAGAACTTAACAACGAATATCGCAAAACTAATGGGGGGCCGGGGGGTGGTAGTGGAATTTTGGGAATTCACAGGAAACGCGGCTTTAGCAATGGAGACGAGCCAGCCAGCAGTAACCGTATGTCAATCTTTGGCTTTTCTAAGTTTCGGCATAATGAAGATGAAAGTGGTAGTGGCGCAATTCCTGATTCAGAGCTCAAACGGTCGCCAAGTCCAGAGGCCGGCAGAAGTTCAGGAGATGATAATAATGGTGGTAACGGAGATTCATCATTACCCACAATCTCTTTATCGCATAATGAGGACAGTAACACTAGCTTCAACGATACCCCGTTCCCGAATCTTGCTTCATCGCAGCAGGAAGAGGAGTACAGTACTGACGACTTGACAAAGAGCTCTTCTGGCCACGCGGCTCAGCTTTCAAATGCTTCGTCTTCAGCTTCTTTAAGCGACAAGGCAGCTGTCGGTGGTGGTGGTGGTGGAAGTAGCAGTACTTTTAAAGCGCCTCTTGCTCGGTTGAAGAAAAAGACGGTTTCCATGCTCTTTTCTAATGACAATAGTGAATCGGAAACTGTGCTGACGCCATCGCAGAAGCCCGGTAGGTCATCGGAATCATCCTCTGGGCGGGAAAACGTCTATTTGGGTGCAGAATTAGCTGGTTCTCCAGAGAACCGTCCACCGCTTCAACGGTCGCTCTCGAGTCAATCTGGCACGCGTGGGGGAGCGGAAGACGACGGCAACAAGGATAGCGGTAATAATCTGTCGCGGAAGAATACTGAGGCAAATAGACCACGGAGCAGAACGCTTAATTCTTTGGGCGAATCTCCCACTATGTCGGGTTCTGCAGCTGCTCCCAGTCCTACATTCACGAACAAAACCTCTTTTAGCTCATTATTTGGCGGAAAGCTTCGAAGTGACCATACAGAATCTTCTGGGACGCGTCACTCCCCGAGTCCTCGACCATCAATGGCATTGCGCGAGACTCAGGAGTTTCGCTTATTGCCTGACCAGCTGGAGGGGGAAACCGAGTCGGAGTTTTTGGCTAGACTTAAAGTTATGGGCTATGGTTCATCCACCGCTGCCCTATTAGCAAAACACGATGATGGGTTTTATAGAAAAGCATTACAAATCTACGTGGACTCGTTTGATTTCAAGGATGAGCCATTGGATATGGCGCTGCGCAAGTTTTTGATGTTTGCTAAGTTACCTCGAGAAACCCAGCAGATCGATCGTGTTTTGGAATGTTTTGCATCTACCTATCATGCCGTCAATCCAGGAGTATATCTGAACTCCGAAAATGCATATATCGTGGTCTTTGCACTCATGATACTTCACACGGACTTTTTTAACCGCAACAATAAACATAAAATGCAAAAGTCGGATTTTCTCCGCAACACTTATGCAAAAGGTGTGCCAAAAGATGTTCTAGAGGTAAGTGGTCGATTTATAATCCACCTTCTACATTACTAACCTGGTTTTTAGTGCTTTTATGATAATATCACATACACGCCCTTCATCCACACAGACGAGGACTTTGTTGCTCCGACAAGGTTGCCGTGGAGCAGGCGGAGTAGCACCTTTGGGCGGAATGGCAAGGATATGTTAGACCCATATACGCTAATTATTGAATGTCGTCTGGACGTTATCCGTCCGAGTCTGGGTGCTGTCTTGAATTTAGAGGACCCATATGACTACCATTCGCCAGAAAATTTGCTGCAGTTTAAGGATTTGCGGCAGCAGTTCAGTGATGGGCCGTACTTGCAGCTAGTTTCACAACGTTCGCGTCCAGAAGCATTTATGACTGCAGATACTACGGCAGACCCAGAACATAGCGATCCGGGGATTGTTGATATCAAGGTTGTTAAAATTGGCATTTTGTATAGACGAGAAGCTCGAAGGATGTTATATTCCAAGAGCACATGGAAAGAATGGGGAGCTATATTAACCGCATCACAGCTCTACCTGTTCAAGGACGTATCATGGATTAAGACATCAATTCTGTCGCAGAGCAATGTGTCGGATTCTAAATCGGACATTTCCCTGAGTTGGGTGAACCGAAACCAAAACGGCGAAGGAATTATTAGAGTGCCTATAGATGGCTTCCACCCGAGCTCGGTATTGTCTACATTTGACATGACGGCGCTTACGAATTCCAAAGGTGAGGCGTCTTCGCATAATCATTCGTTTTTGATTGTCGGACGAGGAGGGGCCCAGGATTGGTTTGCGGCATCGTCAGGGGAGGATATGAAAGATTGGATGATGAAAATCAACTTTGCAGCGTCGTTTAATACATATCATGTGGGCATCCAGGGTGTTGTATGTGAAGATCGCATCGTGAGTCGCCCGCATCGAATGAGATCGCTGCGAAGGCGATTAGAAGATGAAGAAAAAAAGCAGCACGAAGAGAAACCAGCAAACGACGAGAATAGTAATGAGGGCCCAGGGGATGAAAACCCCGCCCCGACGCCGCCTTCATCAAGTTCGTCATCGTCATCAAGCATCTCACTGACAGTGGCAAATGTTGAAGACGCGTCCGCAGAAGAGTCTCGGATATATGAGGAGTTGCATGCTACCCGCCTGCAGTTGGTTGAGCAAAAACTGACAGAACTTGAGAATAAATGTGACGAGAAAGCCGAACAGTTAGAAGAACATATTCGAAGCGGGCACCATCTAAAGATTCTGGCGCCAATTCAGCAGCGCACACGTGAAGCAATTATTTTTGCTGCTGGCCGGTTAACTGCCAAACTAGACTGGCATTGGCTGGATAACAAACGGTTGCTGAGTTATCGTGACATGTTTCGGTTAGAGCTGGATGTTGAACGAGAGCTATGTGAAGAGGCTCGAAAGGCCAATCCAGTCCACAGTCATTACAAATTTGTGCTTACACAACCTTCAAAAACAAGCTTGCCACGAAGGGTGTCTGCGGATTCGAATACTAATACTAATACTAATAATAATAATAATCCAGATGGGGGATCCTTCAGAACCCCGTCGTTGAAGACCACACCATCATCAACGGGATCATTATATTTTGATACTGATAGCCTTACCAACCAAACCCCAGCGGCCAAGGAGGATGTTGCATCGGAACGACACAGTGTCAGTAGCGACAGGACAAGCGGCAGTGAAAAAGTGCCAACCCTGCGTGAGGGTGAAAAGAAATCGTTCCAAAAGTCCCTGCGGGACAAGAGTCTACGGATCAAAAAACGGTCGAGTAGATCTGCTGACGACGAAAACGGTGGACGCGATGATGAGGTCAAACGTAGCCCGTCCCTTATGAGGAAGGAAGAGGGCGATTTTACTTTGCATGGTAAAAAGTTTAGCGTGGTAGAAGTCAACCCAGAATTTGCTCACAAGCGTGGTGCTAGCGTTAGCACTGTGGGCACTAATGCCTATGACGACACTGAGGATGATTAGATACTGTATGTGATATGAATGAAAGTAACTTTTTACCCACTACTTGGGCAATCAACTGCCTGCTTCAACCTTACAAAGAATAATTAACTTGATCTATAATAAATAGTCCCAATCTATAGTCGGAAAATCCCCTTCATCGTCACATCATTTGTTTAGCCTTCTTGCGCTCGTACCAAAGGTCACTTCGACTCGACCCGAGGTTTATAATCTTTGGACAACCATCTCGGTCTTTTTCTAGTCGTGTACATTCATAACAGTAATATGCATCACTAACTCCATTGTTGCCACAGATTATGCATCTTCCTTTAGCATTTCCGAAAGCGCATTCGTCGCAAATGCGGACCTGGGTGGTCGGCCGGACATACGAGTCACACACAGGACATCTGCCATCGCACTTTTCGCACAGCCTTCCAATGTTAATCCCTGGCTGCTTCAGACATGTCTGTAGGTCTGGATGGTGCCTTGACATTTGTGTGTACTGGGTTATCGAAATGTCAGTGATGGAAGCTTCGTCCCAACCTGCTTAGTCATCGTCCGCCAGCGGCTTATGTAAGCGTCCACTGAGGGAGCTTCTTAATAGTACAAAATGAAATCGTTTTCAGAAGTTTTGTGGTGACCTGAAAAAATTATATAATTATAATTATAATTATAATTAGTGTATGGACGGAGAGGGATTGTTGTGATATTTTTAATTTGACAGGGAGCAGAGCAACAGAGCTGGATTTGTAATTTGCTAATGGTACATCAAACTGAACGGTATTTGGCAGAACAATGTTGTGGCCGCCCAAGACGATTTTTTTATTGACCGTGCGGCGTGAGGCTTGGGATCTGCAACCCTCAAATGAGAGGTGAGGAAGCCAGGCGGTTGGAAGTTTTATTATTTGTTTCTTAGAATATTTATTAATTTTTACTGGGATGTTTCTAGAGCCCCTGGATCTAGTGATTAAGTTAGACGTAAAGTCAAAGTCATACATTGGGTTGATTGGTCGAGACAGACATACATTTGACGGAAAGAATTGGATGTCTCGAGAGTGCAGAATATGGTGAAGGAGCATGTTCCTTGATAATGCTACATGGTATGTACAAAGGAGTGAATAAATAAGTTAGTTGTGTTTAGGAATTGTTTTTTTTGTTTTTTTGTTGTTTTTTTTTTCTCTTTTGGGATGAGTAGTTGATGCATGAGTCAAGGACTACTCGAGGTTAGAATTGCGTTGACAGTCGGGGACGGTGAGTTGGCAAGGATTGGGGGAAATTATTGTCACTGCCGAGAGACTTTGACTTAGCATGCATAGTCATTGGAGGGGAGGTTTCTGCGACAGGAGAAGGAGAGGTGGTTGGATCCCAACCACGATAAAAGTTTGATGCTGTTTCGGAGGGGGGTCTATTAGATGGTGGCGTCTCCGTAGAATCATTAAAATCGAATTCATCATCGTTAGTTGAGTTGTTTGTAGACCCGACAGCCTTAGCCATCTGCTTCTTCTTCTTGCGACGGTTCCAGAAGAAGAGGAAGGCGATTGCCAGAATGGCGACTGTTCCCACGGGTACGACCACGGCCACGGCGATCTTCGAGCCACCGTGTAATCCGCTCGATTTGACCGAGTCATGAGCAGACGAAGCCGTGGACGGGGAATGGGTAGTTGTCGACACTGGCATATTTTGCCCCGTAGCAATGGCCGTCACTGTGGACGTGTAGACTTTGTGATCCTTTGTTCGCGTGAACGTGGTGACATGTTTGCTTTGGCTGGAAGTCGCGGACGTCGTCCGTTGACTGCTCCTTTTTGCCGACCTTGACGTGGCCAGGGTGCTCGAAGTCTGCGTTGGGGACGGGGACGACGAGGGCTGATGCGAAGAAGAAGTAGCGGCAGAGGACTTTTTATGCGAGGTGGAAGTGGGTCGAGCGGCAGACGATGAGGTCGAACGCCGAGACGTCCTGGTAGGAAAAGAAGAAGCAGAAGCAGAAGAAGCAGAAGAAGCAGAAGAAGCAGAAGCTACCGTCGTTTTCCGACTGCTGGCACTCGAACGCGAAGCGGGGCCCGACGAAGTAGTGGGGACAAAGGTGCTGGTGACCGGAGGACTAGAAATTACAGTGGACGACCAAGCCGACGTGGGCGAGAAGACAGAGGTGGAAATAGAGGACGAGGTAGACGGATCCCACGACGTGGCCGTTGAAAAGGCGGCGGACGTGGACGACGGCGGCCACGAGACAAAAGAACTCGTAGAATTGCCTACAAAAAACTGGTTAGGAAACGCTGGTCTATTCATGTACGTTCGGACATGGCACAGTCCCGAATCAACTCACTGTCCATCGTAGACACTATATATACCAACCCCTGGGCTCAATGGTGGTAAGAAGCGTGCAAATAAGATTTGCGCACTATTTTAAGCTCGATGATGTAAGCCGCCGCCTGGAAAAGGCAAGTTGGATGACCATCGCGCTGCCGCGCAAGACAAAGGCACAGCAACGTACGAACGACCACAAGAAACAAGGACTATAAACGCTCGCTATACACCGTCCGTGGGCTTTGATCGATTGCGATCGATCTGTGATCTGGGCTTTGTCGAACGGTTAATTTTCCGTCGTGGTGGTCAAAATAATAGGCGTTTGGCTCTGTCAATATGAGAGACATGCATGCATTTATGCACCGCGCCAGCTGAAGAAAGAAAAAATACTCAGATACGCGTGGAATACTTATATATATATGTATATATATATTATATGGATTATGAGACTTCGCAGGTTATGGAGAGTTTATTCACAGGCGGGTTTGCGTCTGTGTTTTGGTATACCGTGCTGACCCAAGATGGATGAAGGTTGTGCAGTGCTTCCCCTCTTCGTGTGCTTGTTGCATATGTGTCAATTGGTTGCTCTGCCAGGTTGTGGTGGTTGGCGAGACGGGGACGTCCTGGAACCTGGACTGAAGGCTGGAGTCTGTGAGGAGTGATTCGTAACGACCATGTTTATGGCCGTGAGGAAGCGTTCTGTCGAAAGTGTTTTTCAAACAACAAAGCGACGGCTGGTCTCAGTTGTCTATCATTTGCTCTTATGGGGGGTTGTTTGATCTACAAGGCTGGATCTCGTATTGCGGTTTCGGGAGGGGGTTAGAAGGGTGTGGAGATAGTCTTTCCGAAGCGACTGAATGGCTTAAATGACCACATCCAGCGTCTCTTGGCCCAGGCAATGTGTATAGCCTTGTGTGGCCATAGTATGGCTGCTTTTGCTATAGCTCAAGCACAAACAGCTGTTCGCCTCACCAGGGTCTGACGTGCGGCTTCTTCGGCCTTTGGCAGAGGTTGGCAGCGGGACGAACATCGGCCAGGAAAGAGAGTGTGAAGAAACTCAGGGGTTAGGGAAACATGTTGTTGTTTATATGGAGCCAAATAAGCTCAGGTCGAAGATAAACAGTTCATTGTGTGGGCGGCGACAACAGGAGAATGAAGAACATGAGAAATTGCTACGCAGTGAGAGTGGCTCTGGCCATTGGACTGGCTCAACAGACAACTGCACGGCTGCCGCCGCTGGCTCCGCATTTAGAGAAGATGCCGCCATGTGTGGTGACTAGCGCACAATCGGCAGATAGCTTTTTGAATTGCGTGATGGACATTGAGGACAGCTACCAGGGCTGCGACAATGACCCAGACAGATGCATCTGCGACTCATTGTACACAATCCAATCACGCTGTTTGGACGCATGCAATTACGACACCGTTCAGGCCCAGCAGCTAGTCGCACAGGTGGCCAACGTGTGCCAACAGGCACAAGTAGACATTCTGGACGTCAAGGATACTGCTGCGTCCACTAGTGCTGTATATGCCAGACAAGTGGACTTTTCCGATGATCCGCCTGTCCATGCACCGCTTCCTACCATTGTCACGCCCCGGCCCGCGTCCGGTTTGCCCCAGAGTGTAGACCCGATGACTGCAACGTCCGTCGTTGCCCCTGGTCCAACTGAAGACGCGGATGATTATGACGACTGCATTCCCGAAACGGCCACTCGGGTTCCTGCAAACCACACAGACTCGCAAACTGTACGTACACCATCGCCGACAAACAACCCTTCTTCACCAACGTTGGCACTCACAGGATCAGGGCCGGCCACGAGGACTCCAACGCCGATGTCTGAGCCAGCCGAATGGACAAACAAGAACACGACCCAAGTTCACAGTGCAAATTTCAACACCACATCATCTATCCCTTCGCCCGGTCGAGTAGCCACAATGGTGGAACCGACTTCAACCGTCCTGTCGATTCAGACCGATGCTCCGGGGTCCGAAGAGAAATGGGTGGACCCCGAGCAGCAGGACACAATAAACTTTATTGACGATGGAATAGAGCAGAAGCTGAGACAGTCCGAGAGGGTCCCAGCTCGATATCCGCTGCACGACAACACGGATTACGAAGACCGCGTAGAGATCCCCGAACAGGAGAACGGCGGTCCAGAATATTACGATGACGACGAATGGGACGACGAAGAGGTCGACTCAATTCCGCCCGAGTTGAGCGAAGATGGTCAGGATACTATGGTGGACGAAGAAGAAGAAGATGATGATGATGATGACGACGATGATGATGATCTGGAGGAGAATGAGGATGCCGGCGATGGTGACGGCTTGCATAGCACGCAAACAAACGATCAAAGCGATGCCCAATTCGAAACCGAACCGTATGATGAATACGATCCCGACTGCAACCCCGAAGACAAAGAACACATGAATGATATCGCAGAAGAGGATCAAACGATCGACTCTGATACAGAGTTTGACGAGACCGGTAAAGACCTGGTCGAGGAAGAGGAGGATGACTATGACCCAGATTGTAATGAGGAGGAAAAGGAGAAAAAACGCCTTGAGGAGGAGGGCTATGAGGAAGAGGACTACGAGGAGAACTATGAGGAGGATTATGAGAACTATGAGGAGAACTATGAACTCCAGAATACTACAACTAGCACATCTGTTGCCAAGGCCACGACAAAAAGTACTCATACACACTCTACCACTCTGTTTTCCAACAAAGCAGCCTTTCCCCCCACCCCAACGCCCTCCTCAGTCCGGACAGAACCAACTTCAACTACTATCCCACCCTCTTCCAGTTCAGCTACAACCAATCCACCATCTTCAAATTTTGATGAGAACGTTAGAACGGAATCGGAAACTTTACCAGCTTCTACTCGCCTGCTTTCATCCTTCGAGCCGTTTACCGAAACCTACGCCTCTCCGACGCCATCACTTGAAAATGCAGCCACAAACTCAGAACGAACAACCATATCAGCGTCCTCAAGTCTCTCGAAATCCAGCTCAAGCCCGCTTCCAAGCCCGACGCCTGAACAGCAAAAGCCGCGCCACTCAGACATGAAAGGTGCCAAAACAGCTCCTGTCATCGAAATAAAGCCATCTCCAATCCCAAGAGCAATCGCCAAAAAGAACGCCGCTACAAGTCCTAATAACAGGAGCCTCCTAGTTGCTACCGTTATAACTATAATGACCGTCATGACCATGCTATAATCACAGTCCTAATAGAGTACTTGTAAACCACAACCATTTTGTCAAAGTAAAAAGATCTAGTAGACCGATGGAACGTTGAGGCGATAAGGAATCGGGCCGGCGGATTTTCGGGCCAGACCAAAGTTGAGATTTCGGCTCCGTGTGACCGAAAATTAAGTCATCGTCAGCCAGCTTAACTTCTAGACTAGCGGACACACATGGTTGAGCAGCCGACAGCTAGGAGGGAGGCGTTGAATGATTTGTCTCTTGCGCCAAAAAGTCGCAACGAGCGGCTTCCAGAATGGTTTCTTCCTTACAGACAGACGTTTTGCGCCTATCTGGCCTCGATCTATGCCATAGGTGTGGGCTTCCCCCTGGACTCTATCAAGACTAGACAGCAGACACATCGATACAAGAGCGTGTGGCAATGTGTGGTTGTAACAAAGCGAAACGAGGGTATTCGGGGCTTTTATAGAGGTTTGGTGGCTCCTCTGCTTTCGTCAAGTGCTGTACGAGCTGTCTCGGTAAGCATGTACAATGTCGCATTGCCCTACACATCCAGTCTCATGTTTTCTATTTATTCGCCCACCCGCGAGAATGCGTCGTCATGGGAACTCATTGTCCGCAAAATGCCCATTGCCTTTCTAGCCGGCATGTTTGCTGGTGTGTCGTGTACACCAGTAGCATGTCCATTCGAGTACACCAAACTTGCTTCTCAGATTGACCTACTGGTTCGACCCAAGGGCTCCAACCTGATTCCGCAGAGCACCCATCAGGTTGCAAAAAATCTCATTAGAACCGGGGGGATCCGATCTCTGTACAGCGGTTGGAAGCTCCACTGTATGAGAGATATGATCGGATCCGCAGTCTACTTCACAGTGTATGAGAGCGTAAAGGCAGGCATGTGTTCGCTTCTGGCACCAAGTGGTCGAAAAGAAGACGCCAGCAAGGCTTCAAAGTCAACGGCAATTGCTGTTGCGGGGGCAATGTCTGGATCGGTCTCATGGCTGGTTATTTATCCAGTTGACACATATAAAAGTATGGTTCAGCGGGATATGTACGCTAGATCCATGGGATTGGATCTTTCGCAGATACAGGGTCGTTCGGTCGACGAAATCCGTCGGCGAGGCATCTTTGGAATGTATTCTAGACGTATGTATAGAGGGCTCACTGTCTCACTCTTCAGAACGAGTGTCATGGGCATGATGTTCTTCTCCTCATACGAATGGCTCATTAAACATGTGTAATATACCGATAGACTACTAATGAATATAGATTGCATTCTGGCGTGACAATTTTGTAAAAACAAGATTGATGTATTATTAGTAATGTTCGTAACTTCTATAGTTTCCAGATGCTGAATTCATAGTCCATTTGCCCGAATTCATCACGGCCCGATTCAGTCTCAAGCCGACAAAGGGAGAGACTTTGCAGTTTGAGGAGGTTGTAAAACTCGTCGCGAAGATCTTGGTACTTGGGTCGTTGAGGAAACTGGACCACGAGACGAGAATCCTCCGTAGGTTTAAGATAACGTTTGACCATGTTGGCGACCAGTTGAGGATGCTCAATAGAATAAATAGGGTCTGCGACTACCACAGTATCAAACTTCGATCCATCTAATGCAAAGCTTTCGGGTTCAGTCCAATCCAAAATCTCAACAGACGCTCCTGGTTGATTGTTGAGGTCGACGTTCTTTTGGAGGTTTGGAACAATTTCCGGTAGATCAGTAAGATACATTTTATAGCCTAATTTAGCTGCCACTATCCCGAAAAGCCCCGTCCCTGAACCAAGTTCTAGGATTTGTCCGTGGAGCATTTTGTCACATTGGTCTGCATAATGCTCGCGTAAAAGTCGTTTGGACAAAATGTAGCAAGATCCCCAGATTTTCAGCCCCAGACTATCGTTTGTCAAGGAAGGCTCAATAATATCCACATACACGTCTTCAGTATCATCAGATCCACTGGGAACCTTGATTTGCCTGGTTTGCGTTGGCGCAGCCATACGTCCACAGCGTTCGGCCATCCTAGCTCCAGCCAAAGCCCAAATCTGCTCTTTTGTTTCCGAACCCTCAATCCACCCTAATGGAGAGCTGACCACGATAGTCAGCCAATTGAACGCCCCTGGTAGGTCGATAACGGGGTCGGATTCTTCGGGCTCATCTTCAAAATCATTCCGAGCCCCCCGAGCAAAGGATTCTAATGTGGATAAAAGAACAGAAGCACTCGGCTTCAATGCTAGATTAGGCAAATCCAGGCTGTGAGTAGCCATGTCCTGGTCGACCCTCGTTTCCACTTGCCTGTGTATTAATTTTTCAGCACCGGGCCGACCCCTTTCTTATCTACGATTTGGCCTTTGAGCGGGTAAACGATAAAAAGAACAAGAAATCAAAGTCATTGCACAAAACAAAAATTACATTAGATAAATAAGTTCTATTTAGTACTCTGCTAGACGCAGTTTACGCCCAATTTCCCTGTGGCTGGCACCGCCATATTTCCGGTTTCCTGGCTCAGGAGACGAAGTGCGCGAACGGTATTCAAAGTCGCCCACATCAAAGTAACCATAGCCACCAAGAAGATAGGAAGTTTCTTCCTGTTCCCGAGCCCTGGTGCTTAGCTCGGCTGGTGGAGTGCTTGGAGTCAATGACCGGCCGAAGTGGTTCTGGCGGATTCGGTCGATTGGTTTTTCTATGCTGGTGTCTGCTGGCCAGCTGGTAGATGGGTGGTGAGTCTGTCTGTAAAGGTTTCGTACTTCGTTGAAGTACGAGGCCAGTGTGTCTAGGTATCGCTGTGTTTGTCGGTGTTTGGAGGATGCGCATACAGTGATAGAGTCATTCTTGATGATGTAACCGAGGCCAAAACCCTCGGCAGAGGTTGGGCCAAAGCCAAAGAGCTTCAACGAAGGGTTACCACAGTTAGACGTGGACAGAACAACGGATCCAAGCTTATCCCAGCCAGAATCTGCGAATATTGAGGGCATCGCCAAGGGATCGTTAGATAAGGATGAAGATGTGCAAGATGATGACAGGGAATCATTACGACCTCTAGAGATATGGTTGGATGTATCTGGGGGAGAATTGCTCATCATACCGTTGACGGCCTCAAGATCTTCCATAACCTCCTCGCCCTCGTTCTGCTCCACCATGCGCTTCCAGATGCAGAACAGAGCATAGAGATGACGGTCGTGGCCCATTCCCTTGGAGCAGCGAGAGGTGTTCTTTACGTGAGACTCGCAGGCCTTTTTCAAATAGTCCAACTTGGTTTGCGCAGGCACATCTTCACAGAACTTGCGACAGAAGGCAGCACTGTCATTAGTTACTACTCGCACAGACTCCGTTCGGCCGTGGAGGAACTTTTTGGTCATCGCCGGCTCATAGGTGCACTCAACCCGACCATATAGCGAGTAGTAGGCGGCCTGGAAGCCCATTTGAACAAATGCATCTGGCGAGAAGCCCATCTGCTTGATTGTGTTCATGCCGTATCGGTCAAACTCGAGGGCCTCGAATTCGTTTTGCTGGATCAAGTCCGCCAAGCGGGTCTCTGCAAAGCGCAACGCGAGACTCAGTTCGGACGTATGAACCCACTCGAGCTTTCTAGGGGTGATGCAGACATTGCCAAATGATTTGGGATCGCGCTTGGTGGGGTCAGGAGAGGTGGTGGCCCACATTGACGGAGCCTGGCCGTTGATGGATTTGGCAAAACGAAGAATGCTATCTGTATAAATGTCGGATGCAAACCGCAGGACCGTATGGCCGTCGACGCCGGTATGTTCAAAGTTAATGCCGGCCTTGCCGTTCTTTGTTACAATGATTTGCAGCTTGTCGTACCATCGATTTGTGCAGCTGCCTACCTGCACGCCTTTTTCCAAAGTGGACAGGCCGCAGAGCATGTTCTTTGACAGGTCGGCCATTGACTCTGGGCTCGTGTGGTCCAGACAAACCACAAACAAGGCCAGGTCCACCTTTCGCAGACACTCAAAGTTGGTGGCATCTGTGGCATGGATATCGGCACTGATTTTCATATTGTCTCTAATATCTGCCCAGATTCTACGGTTTTCCGTCGTCAGCACACCCACGGCACCCTTGACGGCCTCGGTGATGGGGGTATTCTCAGCGTCCTCAATAATTGTCTGGAAATTGATGGCAATGTCCTCCTCAGACATGATCAAGTCGTTGTTATCGTCCAGAACGTCAAACCAGTAAAACTGCGAGCGGCAGATGACCACAATATGCTTGGACCCGTTGAAGCTCTGCATGACGCATCCGGTGCTGGTGGGGATTCTGGCCGAACCAAACAACCGCGAGTACTGATACATGCACAAATTCTGGCCTCTAAAGTTGTCTGGCGGCAACTCCTCCCGTCGAAGAGCACGCACAAAACGCAAGGCTGACGTTGTCAGCGCAGCAGCTCGGGTTAGCTGATCGGAGATGTGCGGAGTAACGTCGTCCTCAAGCAAGAAGAACGGATTAAGATTCAAAACCACCGGATTGTCAAAGTTGAGGTACGAGTCGTACCAAAACTGCTCGATGTAGCTGCTCTTGGTGCTGGCATACTCCTTCAGCCGCTCGTTCAGAGTCGGACCAATGCCATTCAGAAACTTGCGAACCGCCTCCTCGGTCTGATGATGCTCTCTGTTGCTCTGGAGAGGCTTCAGCGCCTCCAGATAGTACTTGCACGAATGCTCTAGGTCCGGAATTGGCAGCTTGTCCAGTTTATCCTGGTTGGCAAACGTGATTCCTGGCATCTGGTATGCTTGTCTTTTTCCCCGGACTGATGAACGATATTTATTTATTTATATTCCCGCTGCCTTCGGTCAAATGGGCATGCACGTTTTAGGAACCCTTTGCCGGATGAACGGATTGTGTGAGCGAGGCTCTTTCCCAAACCACGCTTATCTCGCGCGCGCGCCTAAATCTACGCAATCACACGCGACCGTTCCGTTATCCCGGTCGCCCCGTACGGAGAGGAGTGAGTGTTGGCTTCTTGTCAAAGGACTGGTTCTGGGCCTGCTCGTTGTACGTGACGCTGTATAAATGGGCCAATTGTCCTCCGAAGCGTCGCCAGTTGGAAACTCTGGCAGCGCCGCTCGTCAATTTCAAAGCTGCAGGACAATTGTTGCTAGGGTTAAACAATAAATACCGCATTGTTCACGTTCTGCGATGCTACGTGGCATGCCAATCAATCCTCCGCTGCAGCTGTAACGGCGTCATCGTCGTCTGTGGGGTCCCCGGATCCGAGTCAGACCCGTGTCCCAGTCTATTGTTCATGTCGTTCGTTCTATGCCAGTTATACTATTACACGTCGTGTCTCTGTCCAGGTCTATTGTTAATATCGTTCTATCCAATTACACTACAGCTTACACTTTCTGTCCAGGTCTATTGTTAATATCGCTCTATCCAATTTACTACGGTTTACACGTCGTGTCCATGTCCAGGTCTATTGTTAATATCGCTCTATCCAATTTACTACGGTTTACACGTCGTGTCCATGTCCAGGTCTATTGTTAATATCGCTCTATCCAATTTACTACGGTTTACCCGTCGTGTCCATGTCCAGGTCTATTGTTAATATCGCTCTATCCAATTTACTACAGCTTA